>JADLZN010004469.1:0-20047 GCA_018155175.1 Sinocyclocheilus anophthalmus
TCATTTGGGTGAACTATCCCTTTAATGTGATTGGATGTAAATCTTTCTGCCTTAAATGCAATCAATAACTTATTTCTAATTTGATTTATTTTGATACTGTTGCGCCGGGTCAGAATTTAATAGGGAACTCTGTCAAAAATCTCACCAAAATTAATACAAAAGCCCAAAAAAGATTCAGTATGTGATTAAATACAATTCTTTGCTATTTTGTCAGGATATTAAAGCCACAGCAGAACTGTTGTGTGTTTCCGAGCAACAGGTGATTCGTTACTGAATGAATCAGCTGCTTTGAATGAATCGCAACTACTGTGTCAACACACTATCTACTTGTCATGCTTTAACTCTCTTAAAATTTAAGAGAGTTTTTTACTTAAAGTGTGTATGTATTACCTGAGAGCAAGTCGTGGCCTAATGGTTAGAGAGTCAGACTTGTCGTGGGTTCGAGTCTCAGTACCAGCAGTTGCTGTATGTGGGGGGAGTGAATGACTAGCGCTCTCTTCCACTTTCAATACCAACGACTGAGGTGTCCCTGAGCAAGGCCCCCAACTGCTCCCCGGGTGCCGCAATATGGCTGCCCACTGCTCTGGTTGTGTGTTCACAGTGTGTGTGTTCACTACTCACTTCTGTGTGTGTGTGCACTTGGATGGGGTAAATGCAGCGCTGTATTACCTCGCTTGTGAGAAATCACATGTAGCTTTGAAGTTAGATATTATACTGATAAATTCGCCTGACAGCACGTTTCTGTGCTCGTGTATGTCTTTGTGTGTGCTAGTGTGTGTCATACTGTAATGTGTGTGTGTTTATATAGAGAGAGAGTGGGAGAAATGATTATTGTTCTTTCATAATATAAACTTGTTTTTGTGGCAAACAAAGCACAAAAAAATGGAAAATTAGTTTGTTTTTTTATCTTCTTCTTTGCTTGGTCAGTGTTTGTCCGTGGGTTTTGCTCTTTTTGCTGTGTAGCTGGAAGCACCTTTGAAATAACGTATACTTGCAAGTTGAACCTGACATTCATTGCGTTCAGAACTTCCTGGAACGAATTCCCTAAAATAATGCACACCTTAGAATAATTTGTCCACTAATCAGATCCAAGCAGTCAACGGCCCCGATATGATTAATAATGATAAATACGTACTGTATTCCTAGGCCATTGCTACTACGTATGACCTCTAAACTTCTTACCATAATCAATGAATTTGTAAAGTATATATTTTCAAATTTTGCTGTCACATAAAGTCGACCAGCCTCCTAGTATGGCGTTTCATAGATCGAACTGGCTCAGTACGCTCACCCTTAACAAGTCCATGAAGTTTAAAAGTAATACCTTTAAAATATAGCTCAAAATTTGCCATCATGTGTATGCTGCTCACATGTTCTTATGCTTATTCTAAAATGTCTTACATTTGCTTTCAATTTGGTCAATGCTAAAAACAGAAAACAAACATTTTACTGATGTTGCAAAGTTAACAAGTCTGCTTAAGTTCAGTCTTTATGGTTAAATAGCTTACAAGGCAGCAAATGTACGGCTAGCAAAAGGAAATGAACTAAGGCAACCACAAATGTTCCATGGTAAACCACCTTCAACTTGATTGGTGTGATACTAGAGCAGTTGTCTGAGTTGTAAAATATATACATATAATCAGTCCCTGAATTCCCAGGGAATATAACCCATGATCTTAACATGGATAGTGCCATGTTCTACTGTTTGAGCTGCAGGAATGCTTGATTTCTAACGTTTTTCTTTTTTCTTTTTCTTTCTTTCTTTTTACCTTTTTGCATTAGATGGTTGTTGAAAGAAGGAAAAGTGTACTGTGAGTCACTGTGGACCAAGTCACAAGTAACTAGTAACAGTACTAGTACCAAGTAACTAATAACAAGACTAAGGCCCGGTCTTTTGCCAAAAATCTAACAGTACACGAGCAAAGAAGGTTACATATGGTAACTAGGCTTTGAACCAATGAAACAATTCTTTAATGATTTATTTATAATAATTCCTGGATATATTTGAACATGTTCCTGTGCTCTTAGAAGAGTTCTATTATCTTAAAGGTCTATGATGTTCTAACAAATAACATTATTTTGTGTTGTTTGAGGTGTAGATGAAAAAAAATGTGTGAGATGCGTTGTAGCGTTTTAAAACCACTTATTTTCCACATGTCCAGACACTGTACTTTATTTTTTTTCCTCTATGCCCCGCCTTTCTGAAACCGTCGATTTTTACAAAGCTCATCGGTCTGAAGCGAGATGTGCTCTGATTGGCCAGATATCCAATGCGTTGTGATTGGCCGAATACATCAAGCATGTGACCGAAATGTTACGCCCCTTACCATATTGTGATGCCCTGTCTAGCCGGAGCGACGAGACAAAAAGTTTAAAACCCATTATAAACGAGGCATTTGGTGCATCCAGTGGGGACATAATAAGGATTATATGACTTATACTGTCTTTTTACGCGTTTGCATTGCATCGCGCCGCATAAACATAAAACCATGTCCTCATTTGTGATCAGAGAAATGACAAACCCAAGCTCTACTCTACACTGCTCAAAACTCGTTTTTGAATCGTCAGTGGCAAATTCTTTAAAGATAAAAAACGTACTTACAGTCTGTGATTCAAAACAACCGGCATTGTAGTCTACTCTCACAGGAAACAGTCCTCATACTCCGCAAAATGCGCTGCACACATCTGAATATATTGGGTTCAACTGTTCTGGAACAGTGTTGCTAATACACCTAACACTGATTTCTAGCCCCGTGTCCCTCGTTTGGGAAGCCAGCAAAGTAGTTTGCTTTTCACATATCAAACCTGTCACCACCGCGTCCTGGAGTGGCGAGCCGGTGCCTAAGTGCCGTCGGACTATAGTATGCGGAGGGCCGCTTTGAGTGATCAAGCGGCTTGCGGACTGGATAACGGCGCTGCCGTGTCGATGTCGACGAAGGAGTCGTGCCGCGGCTTGCGGCAACCACATGTTGCCCCGGGCTGGACTCCGCTTCCTCCAAGTTAAAGCCGATCCAGCGATCCACAGCGCGAATTGATGTATTTCCTCAGCGACCAGCACTGATCAGCTCTAGGCATGACGAAGCGGCTATCGTCCTCTTTTGGAAGGCCAACCAAAGTAATTTTCCTTTCACAACGAAACACACAGCGCCTTCACGACCTGGCGGCGGCGGCAACACAATACGACAGCGAGAATAAAAGTTACACCTTCTTTCTTTGCGTGAACATTTGGGCGGCGTTATGCTAATATTTCCACATTGTGACATAGACATGTGGGGGCATGTTAGAACGAGCCGTTTTAGGGGGGTGTGGTTGACTCTTAAATTTTATAAATAATATCTCTTTGGATTTGAGATTTTAATCTTTGCAACTTTACAGATCTCCTTTATGCACCAAGAGCTTGTAACACTTCAAATAGAAAGGAAAAATTATAATCGCATCATATGACCCCTTTAATCGTTTTACAACCAACCCGACAATCATCATCATCATCTCATCATCATCATCATTATTATTATTATTATTGGCCTGTTTAAAATGCATATGCAGATATTTTAATAATGCATTCTATTTAGCAAGGAGAAACAAATATTATCTGTCATCAGTTGCCAGTTATTCTGCGTTGAACATTATCTTTCACCAAAGTGCTTTGTGTTTTAAGACGAAGGTGGCCATTAACAGAAAGTTTCTACTAAAAGCAAGCCCCTCCTTAACTGTTCTTTCAGATCAGAGTCAACACACAAAGATACAAAAAGAGTTACCAGACATCAACTAATCTCATTTCAGGTAAGATATTTTATAAATTAACATCAATGTTCTTTTTTATATTGTGTGCTTTTTAGTGTAAGTTGTTGCTCATTTATTGTGTGGTGCTAAAAACTCATTTTAAATGTTTTTTGATTGGTTAGAACATTAGGCAAGGCAAGGCAAGTTGATGTGTATAGCACATACTCATTACGCATGTAATTCACAGTGCCTTTACTTAAAAATATATATAATAATAATAATCACAACAATAAAAAAAGGAATTTTAAAACTTTGAAAATTATTAAAAAATTTATTTAAGAGGTTTATAATGAATTTAAGAAAACGATTATACATATACATAATAGTGCCATCAGTTCGGACATCGCACAGTGCTCATTCAATAAATGCCCAGCTAAACAGATGAGTTTTGAGTCTGCATTTAAATGTGACTAATGTTTTAGCACATTTGATCTCTTCTGGAGGCTGATTCCAACTGCGGGCGGCATTATAACTAAAAGCAGACTCCCCTTGTTTGAACTCTTGGTATTTCTAACTGACTCTATCCTAATGATCTGAGTGTTCTGTTAGGTTTACATTCAGTGAGCATATCAGCAATGTATTTAGGTCCTAGGCCATCAAGTGATTTATAAACGAGTAAAAGTACTTTAAAATCAATCCTAAATATAACTGGAAACCAGTGTAAGGACCTGAGGACTGGTGTATTATGCTCAGATTTTCTGGTTCTAGTCAGAATCCTGGTAGCAGCTTTCTGGATGAGCTGCAGCTGTCTAATTGTCTTCTTAGGAAGGGTTAGGAGACCATTACAATAGTCCACCCTTCTGGTGATAAAGGCATGAACAAGTTTCTCCAATCTTGACTGGAAACAAAACATCTAATTTTTGCAATGTTTTTGAGATGATAGTATGCGGATTTAGTTACAGCTTTGACATGACTACTGAAACTAAGGTCTGTCTCCAAAATCACACCAAGATTCCTGACTTGATTTTTAGTTGTTTTACCCCTAGAGTCAAGGTATGCATTCAACTTCATCTTTGTTTCCAAATGCAAATTCAGTTTTTTCCTTGTTTAACTGAAAAAAGTTCTGGCACATCCAACTGTTAATTTCATCAATGCATTGCCAGAGGGAGTCAATGGGGCTGTAGTCAATTGGAGATAAGGCTAGGTAAATCTGGATATCATCAGCAAAGCTGTGATAGGCAATTTGGTTCTTTCTCATTATTTCACTTAGTGGGAGCATATACAGGCTAACCAAGAGCGGTGCAAGAATTGAGCCTTGTGGTACTCCCGCATGTCATGGACGTCCATTAGACTTATGCTCTCCTATACTCACATAATAACCTCTCCCTTCTAAGTATGACCTGACCAACATTAGGCTGGACAAAGGTATCTTTGTCAAAAAGCTATTTAGCCACACTAAAAATGTGTGCATTTGGAACAGTAAAAGTAAACAAAAAATGGTAAAAAACTATTATTTGGTTAAGGGTAAATTCCCTTACACTATACAATGAACTGTAATAAATCGAATAGGACATTTAATGTAATTTTATAGTAAAATATTGTTCAATTTATGAAAGTGAAAATGTCCAAGTAATTCTATAATTTACAGGGAAAGACCATAAATTGACATTCCCAGAACTGCCTGTGGCACTTCACATTTGCTGTTTTTACATTGAAATTATTATATTTCCTCTTAGTTCTTCTTACATTTTATGTTACATCTCATGTTGTTAAATTAATGTTTATCACATTTTTTTATTGTGTCATCTGTGTTACCATGATGGTGTCGTGCACATAATATTTGTTAATATTTACCTCAGCTTGTGGAAAATCTACTTGTGATGAGCTTTGATTCCTCATGTGGCTTTCTCATTACCATCACTGTTTTTGATGTGATGTGACAAAGATATGAAATAGACAAATAACAACCTACTGAAGTACTAAATTCTATGTATGCGTGTATTTATTTATTTTTGCAGTGTCTGATTAACAGAGATATTTTTGTCCTCTTTAACTAGTAATAATTGCTCCTGTATGCAAAGACCTGTGTTTACATTTCTTATTGAACTTGCACAATATAAACTTGTGCTTATTGCAGAAATTCAAAACCTTTCTAAGAATGGAAAGCAGTAAGGTCATCTCAACTGACAAACCTACAGTTGTCATCGAAGTAAATCCACAGGTGATACAAGACACTGTTATTTTTGTTGATGGTCATGCCGGAGGAAAAAATCACAATACGGCTCTTAAAGGATTTTTCAAAGCACAACCAACGGCACTGGGGGTAATGCATTTAATTATGAATTATAAAATATGGTTTTGGGAATGTTCTGAGTATTTAATCTCTTCTAGATCACTGTATCCAAACACACATTTTATGCCATCATGAATAAAATACTTGACCTATGTGTGCCCTCTAGACTGTCCAGATAATGATTGGAGCGATGATCTTCATACTTGGTATTGTACTTACCTCCAATGTCTACAGTTATTCTGCAATTCTTGACTATAGTGGCATAAGCTACTGGGGGTCCCTTATTGTAAGTTTATTTAATGATTTTGCTTTATTGCTTCTCATTTTAATTTCCAGAATGACCTTTAAATGTCATTTGTTTGTTTTTCTCAGTACATCAGTGCTGGCTCTTTGTCTGTCGCTGCGCAGAATAAACATCATCCATGTGTGGTATGTACATAACCCCGACTGATTCGGCACATTATAACACATTGTTTTTAATATATTTTCCCACTAGTATTAGTTATAACTGTGCACTTTAAATCACCTCAAGCTGTCATAAATGCAGAAGTTCAGATATCATCTATTAGCAAAGATTGGTTGTCTCATTGTAGCTTGTAAAGCTACTGCTGGTAAAAGGACCAAAAAACTGGACCAGTGATCAAGATTGCAACTACATTTGCATCAACTAAACGAAAGGCTTTGGATAGTTGTAAGAGTTTTTGCTTTAACGTCTGTAACCCAGTGTTTTGCCCAATGTATGTCTAACTTTGATATGCTTTCCTATTTGTCTGCTCCAAATTAGCTGTTTTAAATGTAAATCTCCAACATATCACTATGTAGATTAGAGTCTTTAAATGCAGTTAGAGTCTTTCAAATTTACTTCAGAATTATTAATATTATTATAACATCCACTTTGTTGGTCCAGTAGAAGTAAATGGGAAAAGATGTTATACAACCCACACCCCCAATACTTTTTTTTTTTTAAGTAGGTCTCCCCTACTTAAAAGTAATTGTAAGTTTCAAGCTTTTCACTGATCTGTTCTTTGAGTATTAAAAAATACTCCTAGTAGTCTGAAACTAGTACATTCTGTTCCTGCAGGTGAAAGCATCTCTTGGAATAAATGTGTTCAGTGCCATAACTGCAGGGATGGCCATTCTTCTGATGGGCATACAGTTAGCATTAATATCAATGGATCATCCAAGCTTATATGTTGAGGTATTATATTCACAATGTGCAATATTTTGTATTCATGTTTAATTGTGCATTAATTTGTTTTTACACAGTTGAAAATTCTGTCATTGTTTACTCGCGCGTAATGCTCCAAACTGACTGCCGTAGAACCAGAACCTCGAGAATTCTGAGAAGTGTACTGTCACCTCGCTATAACTACATTACACGGACTGGGCAGACATTTGAGTTATCACACAAGCAGTCCATAAAAAAAAAAAGATCTGTGACACAAAAAACAATAAAAGTCCAGGCATAAGCTAGCTTTGTTGTGAGAACAGGCTGAGAATTAAGGTCATTATTAAAAAAAAAAACACTTGAAGATGATTATATTATATTTTTGAAACTATTGTTTCGTATTACTGTATTTTCAGTTTCACACAACCATCAGCTGTGTCATGAATCTGACTTTAGCCTGTTTCTCAATTTCAAGATCTGATTGCCCAATGCAGCAAAGGCTCAATAGCAGATTTTAGTAAATCAACATGCCATCAGTATGTTCCTGCCCCAAATTATGGTAAGGCATTTATAGGCTATATATCATATATAGATCACTGTATAATATAATATTCTTATTGTTGAGATACTCTCAACTCTCATAATTAGCTCAAAATTATTCCTGCTTCAATATCCTTTTTGTTCAATTTTTGTAGTATTTTACTATGAGGGTCATTGGAATATTGCTGGTGTTCACCATTCCTCAGTTCATCATCTCCATTTATATCTCAGCATTTGCCTGCAAAGCCGCCTGCAACAAAAACTCCACAGTGGTCAATGTGCACTAAAGTAGGTAAATGATTTAGTGGTGATGATGCTATTATTGCTATTACGAGCTTGGCAATCAGTTTTATCACAACACTCAATAGTTATTTGTGTCAATGTTTTTAGAGAATGCAGCTCCACTGAACAAGCAGAATGATAATACTAGCAGAATGTAAAGGAAATATAAAATGACCAGAATGTTTCATGGTAAACTGCCTTTAACTTTAGTGCACCTCATACTGTATGAAATAGATGAACTACTGTATAAGTCAATCACAACATGCTTTATTGTTTTCTCTTTATAATTGATCAAAGACAGAAGCCTATAAATATAAACTGTATGGTTTTTATAAAAATTAAAACTGATAGAGCCTGAGTCTCTTGTGTACTAATATATCTTCTCTGTTACTTCCAAGTAGCACTGAGTCACAGTAAGGAGATCATACAGTCCAAAAGCTGGGAATTAATATATCAAATTATTGCTCCTGATTTTTTTTGGTATCAGTTATAGTGTTACAGGCAAGAATACTTATGAATATTTTGTTATATTGAAAATGTTTATTTTGCATCAGGCAAGGCCCATCGTTTTGTCATGTAGCCTATTTTCATAGAGAGAGAAGTAACACTTTACATTAAGTGATGCAGCAAAAATGGGCTATTGTAATGTGCATTTACTTTTAAATTGTACAAATTAAGTTTTGATTGGGTAAGTCAGACATTTGGGTGGGCTTAGCTAGAGCCTAGCTAGATGCCTATCTGGTCTCGGACTCCGGTGTCCCTTTAATTAATGTGGCCATAATTTATGCTACCTTGTAGTTTTTATCTATATGTAAAGCCCTTTGAATTTTATGAGGAAGGGCATCAACATAATCCTTAAAAGTATGATGCAAGATCATATGACACAAGCTCCTCCTTAGCGGTTCTTCACAGTCCACACACACAAAGATACACCAGAAGAACGATCAGACAACCACATCAACTCATTTCATTTCATTTCAGGTGAAATATATTTAATTGATCATTTGCTCAGGTAACACTTAATATTATTTTAATTATAAAGTGTATCTTTATATACACACTTTGATATACATCAATTACAATAACATTTTGACTTTTTGTGATATTTCATACCAGCTATTGTTTTAGTGTAATTTGTTGCTCATTTAAGTTTTTTATTTTTTATTTTTTTTGGGGGATCCTTGTCAAAACTTCTCTATACTTTTATCTTAAGTGTTTAATCAAGGTATTCTATGAGTATACATTACAGTGATAACATTTTTAGCTGTGCATTTGTTCTACCTTTACTTTTTATGACAATATGCAATCTAACAAAGCCTTTGTAATTTTTTTGTTTTAGAAACACTGGCAGTATCACAGTATTATCAATCAAGACAATGCTGTAAATATAAATGCAGATGTATTGTTCATGAAAAGCAGACAATTTGTGAATTTTAATGCTTAAGGCTTAAAGGAATAATTTACCCAACAATGAAAATTCTTTCATATACTCACCTTCATGTTGTTCCAAAGGTGTATACATTTCTTTCTTCTGTGGAACAAAAAAAGAAGACATTTTGAAGAATGTTAGTAACCAAACAATTGACGGTAGCCATCGACTTCCATAGTATTTATTATTTTTATTTTCAGTTGCTACTGTCAAAGGTTTGGTTAACATCATTCTTCAAGTAATTCTTCTTTTGTGGTTAACAGATGAAAGAAACCTATACAGATTTGGAACAACTTGAGAGTGAGTAAGCAATGACAGAATTATTATTTTTGGTGAACTTTCCTTTTAATTGCAGGTGAAAACTTTGCCAAGAATGGAAAGCAGCAAGTTCATGTCAACTGACAGAGCTACAGTTATCATCCAAGTAAATCCACAAGTGAAACAAGATAATGCTATTTGTGATGACGAACAGCAGGCCAGAGGAGCATATCACAATACTGCTCTTAAAGGATTTTTCAAAGCACAACCAAAGGCACTAGGGGTAATGATGAATTATAATTATAAATGATTTTGGGAATATTTTAGTGCCATATTATCTTGTGTGATAAAATGAACAGAAAATAAAACTGTGTTGTCATATGTCCTGAAGTGAATATATGTGTGCCATTCTGATTGCTTTAAGGCTGTAGTGCATAAAACATTACTGTAGCTTTTCTTTGTGTGTGTGTGTGTGTGTTTTCAAACATTAATGATATACCATTATGGGAAAAGATAAATAAATAAAAAATGAATACACATTTAACCCATATCTGCCCTGTCTAGACTGTCCAGATAATGATAGGAGTGGTGATTTTCTTGTTCGGTATTGTATGCACCACTAATATCAATACCTTTGAGCTACCCATTTTTATCTTTAGTGGCATCACCTACTGGGGATCCCTTATTGTAAGTTTCTTTTTCACGGCTTTGCTTTCTAGCTTCTTATTCTAATTTCCAGAATGAACTTTAACATGTTCTGTGTGTCTTTCTCAGTACATCAGTGCTGGCTCTCTGTCTGTTGCAGCGCAGAAAAGACTTCATCTGTGTGTGGTATGTATATATAATGTGCTGAAAAGTAGGGTACAGTGGGGCTACGGGGTAAAAGGACTTTGTGATTTTATTCTCAAACTCTTAAAAACCAAATAGCAACAAAATCAACACCATTTTCCTATATATACCTTTCGCAGCCTTAATATTTACATAATTTTGAATTAAAACAAACAAGAACAACAGCTTTTTATGTAACTTGTATTTACATGAGAACTATATTTTAAAAAAAGATTTTTTGTTGCCCTTTCGACAGTATTAAAATAAAAAAGAATTTTTTTGTTTTTTTTATAAACAATTTTGCAGGTATGAGTTAATATTAAGGGACGATTTAGTCCCCGCTAATACATTTGCGTAAACAGAATACCACAAAACCACAAACGTTGCCATGATAAACTCTCTTTTACCACAGTAGTCTGAAACACGAGACCCTTTTACCACTAAATGGATGTTGACTAAAAGAACATCTGACTCATTTTCAGTTTTCAAGCCGTTTTACATGTGTACACCATTATTATAACTATATGTCACCTTTTAAGCATCAACCTTTCTTCCTGTAGGTGAAAGCCTCTCTTGGAATGAATGTGATCAGTGCCATAACTGCAGCGATCGCCATTACTCTGATGGCCGTAGAGATACATTACATTTCAATGCCCTATCGAAGATGCTCCTATAACTACGACTATAACGACAATCGTACTGACACTGTCATTTGTTCAAAATTGAAGGTGCTAAATGTACAATTTGCAATATATTAATATGATCTGTTTAAATTTGTTTTTAGTTTTTAATTGCTGTTTTATTTGGTTAAATTAATAGTTCAATCCAAAATGACAATTGTGTCATCACTTACTAATTTTACTAATAGAGATTGTGCTGGTCACTCTTTTCCATACAATTATAATGACTATGGACTGGAAATTTCCACAGCTAAAGTATAAAAAAACAAGAAAAAAAATAGTCCATGTGACTTGTGCACCAGATATGTTCCAAGAGTTTGAAAGGCATATGATGCCTCCTAGTAATGTAATAATATTGATAAATTCACTCAGTATAATTGCTGAGATATTATTCGCCTAAACTGTTTTCATATGGGAATGTTGAATTTCCTTTTTTTTTTTTTTTTGTTTTTTTTTTAGAGCAATAATAGGGGGATCACTGGAATATTGCTGGTGTTCTCCATCCTCCAGGTATCATTTCCATCTTTATCTCAGGATTGCCTGCAAAGCCACCTGCAACACCGACTCTACAGTGGTCAATGTGGCACTAAACTAGGTAAATGTTTTTTAGTGGTGTAATGGTGATGTAATTACTATAATTATATAATTAATGGCAGTAAGATTTATCCATGCATGTATTTTAATTTACATTAAACAAGCCACAACTACAATGGTAAAGCTAGCAGAATAAATAGGAATTATAAAGTGACCATAATATGGTCCAATGTAAACTGTATTCTACTACATAATATAGTAATAATAATATAATAATAGTCTTCTATAGTCTAGTTCAATTTACAATTAACTATCTTTAAACTTGTAATGTTGAAATGTAGTTATGCTACATATAACATAACTTATTTACTCCTAATTAAAAAACAACAGCATACTTTATTGTAAACTACAGCCTTTTTCATTCAACTAGACAGGTGAAGAGTGTGCCAATGGGCTTTTCCTGGTTATTCCTCACATAGCCTATAAAAACAGTTGTTATGGTGTGTGGAACTTACTTGTCAAGTCAAGTCACCTTTATTTATGTAACACTTTATACAATACAGATTAAGTCAAAGCAGCTTTACAGTGTCAAACAGGAAAATAGTTGGTCAATAATGCAAGACGACAATAAAAAATAGTCATTTTTTTCAGTTAAAGTCAATTCATTGATGATTCAGTGATGTCATCATCCAGTTCAGCTCTCTTCCAATAGGGTCTGTGCAATCAGTCAAGCGCCCATTAACCCCCTCCGCCCCCCAACTGTTGGTAATAATAACAAAATTAAAACTGAAAATGAGTCTGAATCTCTTGTTTTATCACTAATGTGTCTATATGATTCAGGGTAACTAGTCCAATGCGAAGCTTACTGTCCAAAGTTGCAGGAACTTTGTTGGTTTGTTGATTGGTGTTTCTGATAACTTAAACCGTTTTTTGTTATATTATCATATGATCATAGTCATCATCAAAACATCATCATAATTCTCATAATTATTTCATTTTATGTATTATACTATTTTGATATTGTTCATTAGGAGTCACCAGTCATGTTGTTTGGGTCAACGCAGAACGGAAACCATCTAGTTTGTATTAAAAAAAGTATTTTTGTGAAATGAATATACTATATTTCATTTCAGTGATGTTTTTTTCTTTATTCTTTGGTATTTTGAAGGGATTTCATGTTACTAAACAATATTCACAATTGATATTTTGTTTTCAATTCATGCAGTATTTAAGTTCAAATTGTGCAAAAGTAATTAAAATCCATTGAATGAGGCAGGTTAGCGCCACTGGGGAAAAACATCTGTGAGGGGAAAACATCTGTAATACCTTGGTGTAGCCATTAGATGTCCGTATATATAGGTTGTGTATTTTCACTAGTTACTGAGAACAGTGTTATCAGACATAACTATTTATTTTTATTAGGGTTAGGGTTCTCCAGGTCCTCCAGAAACATGTCTCTGTCCTAACGATTTTGGAGTGTTTTGCAGCCATCAAAATCAAAATTTGCTCATATTTACAAAATAAAATAATGTTGGGCCGTGAAAACAGCTATATATGGGCATGTTGATTTCTTTTCCCAAGGGGGATCCTTGGAATAGTTGCTGGTGTCTGCCCAGTTCCATCATCTCCCTCTTTAGCTAGACATTTGCCTGCAAAGCCCCAGCAAACTCAAACTCACAATGGGCAATGGGCCCCGGATTGGTAAATGATTAGTCAGTTTTATCTCAACCCAACCCAATATATATACACACATTATTTAAAGATACACTATTCCTCCAGGTAGGTGTAACGAAGCAGTTCTGGGGGAAATATGAATACTTAATCATAACTAGTTATAATTAATTAAGAATATTTTAGATCCGCTGTAGATATTTAACTGACCTCTCAGGGTCAACTGTCTTGTCAATAATAAGAACGTTAATTTCCTGGTTAAGGAAAACAACTTTCTTACTGTACAATACTACACATAGCATGTAGCATAAATCTGCATGATTAAGTAAATCCAGTTATGAGCAAACAATGAACCACGTCAAGTGTGATTACAAGTAAGGTTTTATTAACTACATACATACAAACATCTTAAATCGTCTACATACTACCTAAAACAATTAAAACTGGCATGGTATACATCCTACATCAACAAATAAATGGTCTAACATACAAATAACAAACACACACACACAGGTTGTATAGGAAAGGGTTAAAAGCTTAACACAGTAAAGAAAGAGAAATAAGAATATGAAGTTATAGAACCATTTGAATATTCAGCAGATCTACACCTGAGGGAAAAATCAGATTCTTAGTTCAAACACACCTAATGTATCAATTAATAAGACTAAGTTTGATACTTGCATGTCTCATCTGTCTGAAAGAGAGGTTTTATGTAATCTGAAGTTTCCAGTTGATCTTTGCTGAAGTTGGTCAATGAAAAGAAGCAGTTTTGAATCAGGGGATCTTGAAGAATGGAAAGGACAAGGCCGAAGACTGGCATAGATTAGGATGTTCTGGAGCAAGTGGGGTTTATCGAAACCCTAAAGAACCACCGACTGGGAGGGTCACCATGAAGGGCCGCCTTTAAAGCCTGCAGAGATTCACGGCTCTCAAGATGGGTTTGTCCAATGAGGAAGTCCGGAATCTCTAGTGGGAGTTCTGAGATACTGGGGCATTTTATGGCCCTTTGTTTGAAAGCATATATGAAACTTGGATAAAAATTACTAAAGAATCTTAGAACACTAATATGTTGCGTAGGTGTAAAAATACAATATACATTCTCAATTAGATCATCCGAATACGAATAAATAGGTACTAACATGGTAGAGTTGGTTATATATATATGCAAGCTGACAGGAGTGTGTTTCGATTATAAGCCTGCATAACAGTATACAATTTCAAAGACAAAATACACGATGCCAATAATATACACCATGATCTGAAGGCTATGTGTGTTCATTCAAGAAAGGTTTCCGTATCAATTAATGCAAAGAAAAGTCCTTCCCTTGTGGGGATTTTCCCCTCATGGGCAGGACCTTGGCAAGCGATTTTCTGCACCTAAATTCCCAGGGGTCGTTAAATGTAGCGGCCGTGTCAGGGTTTAACCATGGAACACGGGGATGTTCGAGCTTCATGGGGTGTTACGAATAATAATGACAAAATATATATTGTGTTGTTTGAGTGGTCCAGACGCTACAGTGGTTAAAGGGATAGTGAACCCAAAAATTAAAATTTGATGTTTATCTGCGTACCCCCAGGGCATACAAGATGTAGGTGAATTTGTTTCTTCATCAGAACCCAACAACAAAGATTTGTAACTCAAACCGTTGCAGTCTGTCAGTTTTATAATGGCAGTCAATGGGCTCCACGTCTTTGAGAGTCAAAAAAAACATACACGAACAAAAAGTCTCGTGATGCTACATTGATGTGGTAATACATGACAACCATCTGTCTGCGCAAGAAATGAACAGTATTATATCGTTTTTTTACCTGATTCACCGCAAGCCGAACTGTCCCTGAATGCATTCTCACAGCGGCGCGTCTTCTATTCCTTTCTTTTGCTTTACGACAGAGTGAAGAGACTACTACAGCATTACCGCCACTATCTCTCAAATGGACCATGCCACTCTAATTGAGATATGTAGATCGGTCCTCAAACTTTGCCCTGGAGGGCCAATGCGCTGCAGAGTTTAGCTCCAACCCTGAGCAAACTCACCTACCTGTGATTTTCTAAATATCCTGAAGACATTGATTAGCATGCTCAGGTGTGAAAGTGGATCTCGTGGGCCAGATTTGAGGATCCTTGCTGTAGTGAGTGGTCACCGTGGTCCATTTAAGAGATAGGTTGGCGGTAATGACCTGGGGGTAAGCAGATAAAAATCAAATTTTCATTTTTGGGTGAAATATCCCTTAAGTGCTTCACCACCTAAACTGTATTTACACTGCCCAAAGACAGGCCCTGTTTATGAAAAAGGTTTAGGAACTACAAGTCAATTATTGGGTGCTTTTTTATTAGGAAAGACATCCTTAATAGGAAAAACAAAACATGTTTTCTTATGTTTTGTTGTAAATGAATCACATAATGCTAAACTATGTGTAATGTAACCAAACATGAAACCATTGCTGGTTGTCAGTTAATTTGCGGCATTAATAGAAAGTCAGTTAATGTTAAAGCTTTTAATATATAGCATTCTTCAAATATAATTGTAACATGTTGTGACGCTGGGTAGAAAATTTGCCGGACATAGCAATATGCACTTACTAGACCATCATTTCAGGTGTGTTTAATGTTGACCAGGAACCTACTTTGAAGCTTCACCGCAGGACTTGTGTGAAGATTTGTGATATTTTATTAATTATTGGAAAAATTGACTGGCCCACACCGTTTGGTTTATACACTATCAAACCACAAACATGAGCAAGCCCTTGGGATTTAAAAAAAGGACAGGCAAAGGTGGTTGAACAGTTTGAGTAAACTATGCAGATTCATAGACAGTAAGGGCATATAAGGGCAGTTATAGCGTTGAGAACATATGTACTATATGTCAACCTTCATGTTGTCGTTATGGTACCACTTCTTTGTGTTCCTCCTTAAGTCTGTTCCACATGATAATCTAGTACTTGGTTATAGTAAATTACAATAAGAGTAAATAACTAGGGACTAGCCTGAACATACACTAAACATAACCCTAACCAGGCACGTGCAGAGGGCTCCAAGTGCCGCACCTTTTCCAAAATAACCAAAAGTGGCCCTCTTTAAACAGTTATCAAATATAATATGTGTCAATATGTACAAAAAGAGTAGATATTACTCAAAAACCTGTTTATTTTACGGATATCGTAAGTCAGAGAACATCGCATTGTTGCATGTGTGCCTCTGAAACAAGCTTAAATTTCTTAGACAATGTGAAGTGGAACGATTGTAAAAATATGTAGCCCACTCTCTGTTTTCAGTTTTTCTTTTCTACCTGAAATTGCTAAAGTAGAATTCCATATTTTAAGAGAAAGTTTCATGACTCCCCTTACATAATGACATTATTACCGTTTACCATTGGTTTTAAATGAAGACCAAGTTCACCCACAGGCCATTACGGGAAGTGTATGCAATTCAAGTTCAGACACACAACGGAATTTATTCATCTATAAATATGCATATATATAATTTTTGTAGTAATTGTAAATTGGATATACTCCTAAAATGACCCCGCTTGTACATTTGAGGCACCTACCCCCCAGGAACTATGCGTCCTGAACCTAACCCATGTAGTTACCTTATACTTTCTTAAGAACACTATAAGTACAGGTAAGTGCACATACTGTAAAGTAAAGTGCAACCAACATTATTTTTAAAGACTGATTTATGAGTCTTTCGAGTCAGGTTACTACTACTAATATAATAAAAATATATTTGTGAAAACATTTAATAAAACTGGCTCACAAGTATAGTAAAACATGTATGCACACAGAAAAACAAGCACAATGCAGTATGTTTCTTCTATTAAGGTATAGTTTAATGTTCAGAAATAAACTGTGAAATAAAATTATATTCTGTGTTGATAACCAGATTATTTTTTAACGACATTTATACCAGAAGGGACTAACTGCCCATGCTAACCAGCCAAATGAGCAAATAAAATTAAAAACCTATTTTGAGAATCATGAATTAGTATTTGAATGTTATACAATAACCTTCCAAAGTCACAGAAATGTATATACTTTAGTGAAAAAACTCAGCATAACACGCCCCTGTTTATAAGTGATGTAAATGATGAAGATTCTAAATGAATAATTTATGTATTTAAGATCTAATGACTAGTAAGGACAGGAACTAATCATGAACTGAACCAATGAGGAGTTAACCTTAACTAGTGGAGTCATTTGGATTCATGCATGAGTAACGACCACATTAACTACAACTAAATCAAACATGCTCCATCAAAAAAAAAGAAGAAGTACCCTGACTTTGAATAACGGATAATGTCCTACAGCAGAAAACTACTTTTATTTACATTGTACATAGATCTGTTTAATCAAATGTGGAAAAACATGAATGAGAGTCTGCAAGCCAATAAAGCATATTAAGAAGGCCAGACTCATTTAGATTGATGTGTGTTGCAGAAAGGGAGAAGTCTTGTGTGCATAGTCATGAACAAATAAACTATTAGATAAACACTAAGTCATATTCTACATTCTGTATGATATGATCTCCTACTTTCATCAGGAACATCATGTACATGAACAGCATTTTTAAAATTTAGTCAGTGAACAAGGCAAAAACATTTGTGTTATCTAAATGAGCAGCTGGGGGCAGTCGCTCTAAGCCGGTTCTTTAATATGTCACACAAACACCACACAAACACACACACACCTACGTTTTTACTTAGCTATTCTAAATGGGGACCGGGACCCCATTCATAGGAGTAATGTTTTTTATACTGTACAAACTGTATTTTTTATTGCCCTACACCTAAACCTACCCCTACAGGAAACTTTCTGCATTTTTACAATTAAAAAAAAAAAACTTTGTTTACTTTATTTTTATACCTGTTTTACAAGGAGGGGACGTCCCCAAAGGGCGGTTTTTGGAGATTTTGTCAGGTTTAACTAACTTTTGGGTACAAATTTGTCCCCAAAAATATGGTTAAGTAGGCACACGCACCCATTAGAAGTGTTTGTGTCCAGGTCATGAATGATCTGCCATCAGCTAAATGGCTGTGATATGGCATAACATGCTGATCACGTCTTAGCGTGTTATGAAAGTATAACAATTGGGCCATACTTGACAACTAGAAAGGAAGATTTATTGAGTGGCTTACAGATAATATTTCATTACCCCAAAACTGCTCAACTGCTTGCACACAAAATCTTTACTTGTCACACAATTTCTGAAACCTGACACTCAAACACCACACACCAAATCTGCATAATCATACACGAATTCTCGGCCTTTGACTCAGTTTTCAACTTTATAAAGCACTTTTTGCAAAACACAACACACAAATCTCTATGTAACACACATAAATCTAACAGGAATTAATATTATGGCAAAGGTGTCTGCCCTGAATGTTTGCTTTTGAGATGTGTTTGTGATATTTTGAATGCATTGCTTCATTTTGCAAGAGATGTGAGGCTTTTTGCATTTTGTGTGTGCAATTCTTGGTTTTGTGTGTAAAGTTTTGAAAAAAAAAAAGAGGCAAAGTTTTGAAAAGTTTGAAAGACAGTTGAAAAAAAAACTGTAAAAGTGCGAACTGATTGAGTTCGCGGACTACAATACAGTAACTCCTTTGTGCTTAAATGTTCTAATTATAAATACCTTTGAAGGTTTGTGTTTTGAACTAGACACATTGCGCTGCTGTGAGTGTTCTTTGAAAGGTTCTCGATTATTCAGTTGCTAGTTTTAATTTTGTGGCCCAATATGATTTGCTGCGGCTTTCTCATAAACGGCACTGATATGTGAAGCATTCTTTTGTGTAGTTTGCAGTGAAAAAACACAACCCACAAATAATCATTATGTATTAGGTATGTAATCAGTGATAGCAAAGGTACCTCTAAAAAGTTGCCTCTAAATATTTTTTTGTGCATAATTAATGAAATCAGTGATGGTCCCGTCAGTGGCCCCCCTTGCAAAAGCCATTGGCGACACCTAGCATAGAAAATATTCGTAATACTGCTTTGCTGAGTATGGTGTGATGGTGTGAGAAAAAGACGTCAGCACACTGTCACTGATTACATACAGCACAATTTAAACATTTTAAATTACAATACATTTAAAATTATTAACAGTTATTATTAACAATTTTATTATTGTCTATTTTTTATACAATTGTTTTTGCATTTTTATAATAATAATAGCCATTTTTTTCTATATGTAAAATGCACCTTCCTGTTTTAAGAGGAAGGTGGAAATCAAAAGAAACTTTGTAGCCCCACCTTCTTCACCGAGTCTACACACACAAAGATACATCGAAAGAGCTACCAGACCTCAACAAATCTCATTCCAGGTAATATATCTTTTTTGCATCAATAATTATTTTAGTGTCGCTCTTGGTAAGTTTTGCTTTGTACTTGAAATTCCATTAGACAATCAAATGAATGTATCTATATGAATCTGAATGGCACTGTTTTCAGACAAAACTTCTCCAAGAATGGAAACCAGCAAGGTCATATCTACTGACAAAGCTACAGTTATCATACAAGTAAATCCACACGAGGTGAAAGACAGTGTTATTTTTGTTGATGGACAGGAGGCCAGAAGAACAAAACACAATAGTCTTACAGAATTTTTCAAAGCACAACCAAAGGAACTAGGGGTAATGCATTTA
>JADLZN010004470.1:0-210270 GCA_018155175.1 Sinocyclocheilus anophthalmus
GATGGAGGACGGAGGATTGAATAGCTGCTGATTACTTTAACACAGACACACAAACAACTGCACAGCTATCTTTTAACATTAGTATTTCAGTGGCCTTATTCCACCCTGTTTTTACTTTAAAATCTACATTCCCAGGGCAATTGTGGCCTAATGGTTAGAGAGTTAGACTTGTAACCCGAAGGTTGCTACTCTTCAACTTCAATACCATGACTGAGGGCCCCTGAGACAAAGGCACCGAACCCCAATGCTCCCTGGACATGCTAGCAAAAAATGGTGCCGACTGCTCCAGGTATGTGTGGTTAGTTCACTACTCAGTGCTGTGTGCTGGGCCATGATGAGATAAGGCCAGAGCACAAATTCTGAGTATGGGACGCCACACGTCACGTCACTTCACTTCTCTCCTTTTGTGATCTCTGTCCCTCACTTTCTTACTAGTCCAAATGCAGCACATCCACATGGTCAAATGTTTACATTATTCAGTTATTACATTTTCTGAACAAAATTTGAGTGATTCTTGCCATGCAAAACATCCTAGCTTGATACTAGAGTGTTTGTATGTATACTAGATTGTTTGCTATTACTTTCATCGCCTATAAAGATTACTGATTGGCAGACGACTATAATGAGGCAAATAAAAAAAAAAAACCCCCCCCCCCCCCAAAACATGAATGAGCGCGCCCTGAAACCATAGGGACCAGACCCCCTCCAACCATAATATACCAACACTTTGTGGTGGGCTTTTTGAACTTTGGCCAGTAAGCAACCACCCAGAACACCCTAACAACCACATAGAAACATTAAAAAAAAATCCCTGAAAGCCTTAGCAGCTACACAGCAGTGTCCTCCTGTCAACCATATACAACTCAATAGCTGGGAGTTGGAGGTTAAAACATATCAGAGAAAGCGCATTCTTACAAGAATTCATTGTTTTCTATTTATATTTTGCCTTCTATCCACCTTACTTTTAACGTAAGAGGGGGTGCTGCCATTTGTAATTTGAATGTGCAAAGCTTCTAGTGTCAGACACTTCCAGTTATTTTAGCTGTGCAAAAACAGTCCATTTATGCTGCTTGATATTACAAACCAGTATTTGTTATCATATTTTTTAATGTATTACAGTACAGTTTTTTTTACAGTTTAACTGCACTTTGTTATTTTTCTAGTTTTTTACAAATAGTGGCTAATATCAGAAGAAATGCACTTTCACAGATAATAGTTTACTTCCGTGTAGAAAAATAAGGTGGATGAAGTTGGGGAAAACATGACAATCTTTTAATTTCGGAAACAGAGAGAATTTTTCGTGTTTTTCTTTATATCCTAGGCCGTATTTAATTTCTAATGTAAAGCTGCTATTTATTCAGAGGCCCCCATCAACCCCCCCCCCCCCCTTTTTCCCCCCCCCCTTCCTTCCCCCATTCAAAGTGCATGCTGGGAGATATAGTTTTCGAATGCCAGGTTGCCTGAATGTGAGGTCAGAGGTCAAAACACCAATGCCAAACACCTCCAAGGTCAGTTTACACTGTGTAGATTGTGTGATGGTGGTCTTTTTCTTTATGTCTCTGTAGCGTTCCACAAGCCCTGCTTGCTTACAGTTGTAGGTGACAGTATGTCCAAATGGGGGGTGGATTTATAAAAGCCAAGTCCACCCCATCACACAAACACACAAATTTGCGCTCTGAGGGGATGAAGTACTCGATCATTTTAGCATATTTCAAAGATGATGAGAGCCACAAAAATAGTTAACTAAAGGAGGAGAATATGACAAAGTAATCCACAAGCTTCCCTAACACATGCACACAATACGGGAATGTTTGAATTAATGGGGCTTTCCAGTGCTCTGTGATACAGCTTTTTTTTTTTTTTTCCAAAATGTCTAGTATCCTCCTTACAGTTAGATATTAGATCCAGGCCATTTATATACTGTGCTGGTGAAAAGCGGTGGAGTTTCGTCAGATTTCAACTGGCAACTACGACGTCTAATCCTCTCTTGGGAGTGTCACTTTAATCTCTGTACTGTGTGTTTGATCCGGCTGGACCTTTATCCATCTCTAGGCCCAGTTAGCTTTACTTTCAGCGGACGTGTGAAAGGGAGAATCGGAGAGGAAAAAAGAGAGGATCGATGATAATGCTGGGAGGCCCGTTGAGTCGAGGAATGAGTCCGGGCCGAGCCTGTGATCAGCCCTTGTCGATCTACTCTCATATGCATGGAACGCGTGTCACATACGAATCATCGAAAATGGTGTCCAGAGACATGCCAGGCGACATGGAGCAGCCTGAGTCAGCGAGCAGCTTGAAGCTCGAGTGGGAGGGGTGGGGGTGCCGTCCAATCCGAGCTTCTCAAACTAGCTCGCGACCATGGCGCCACGGCCACAACCGTTGACAAACTGCTGCAGAAAGCCCGCCGTGTGAGTGCGCACGTTAAAGAAGTACGCTCACGTGTGGAGAAACAGAATGTGCGTGTGAAAAAAGTGGAAACTACACAAGATGAGCTGCTCACCCGCAACAAGTTCAGGGTTGTTATCTATCAGGTACATTCCTAACAACCGCTGCATGTGTATTATGGGTGATTGAGGGTGTGACTCAATCCTTTTGCCATTTAACAGCAAGTTGGCACTGTAATCTCACACATAGCAATAGTACACTTGAGAATTTCCTTTTTAGAGATGATTGGCTAAGTAATTCTGTTAGTATGTCTGATGAGTGACATAAAGATATTTTTGATTTGTCCATTCAAGAGACTTCCAGAAAGAGAGAAACAGAGAGTGACACTGGGCCTTAAAGGGATAGTTCACCCAAAAAAAATAAAATTCTCTCATCATTTCATGGACCTTCATGACTATCCTTTTTTTGTTTTTTTCCCTCCCTGCAGAACACAAAATAAGATATTTTGAATAATGTTGGTAACCAAACAGTTTCAGGTTCCATTGATTTCCATAGTATGAACAAAAAATGGCTATTGAAGTCAGTGGAACCCAAAATTCTGGTTACCTTCAAAATGTATTTGTTTGTGTTCCAAACCAAAAATATCAGGTTTGGAGAGACACGAGGGTGAGTAAAGAAAAAATTTTGAGGGGACTATCACTTTAACCACAGATATTGAGTATCACAGATTAGTAGTTGTCTAATGTGGTTTTGTCAATGATCTATTACATTTTTGTTAAATTTTAACCAGATGACATTTGGTGTCCCAATCCTGACTATATGGTTTGCAAGTGACACAAATGATGATTCAGTTAAATTCTTCTAAGTAGCATTGCACAAATGCTGGCAAATTTTTCTGTTTGACTCCTCACTGTGTTGTGCAATATTAATATTTAGAGAATACATGTGATATAATAAATAAAAAATTAGGCTGTTAGAGTGTGTGTCAGCATAAGTGTGTATGTTTGTATGTGGTTATTCTGAGGTTTCCTAATATAGAACTGCTCACACAGCTGAATAGACTCTTTAAGGCTATTCCCTGAATAGGGAGTTTATACATACACATACATAGATATCCATTCTTACAGACTACAAGAATTCCCTCCAGGGAAGGGTCATCTCATGTAACCAGGCTTTAGTCTGACATAAAACCAAGTCTCCTTTGCTTGTTAAGGCCAAGAACCGCCCACTTAAACAGGAAGAGGCTGTCTAACTGACTGAAAGTGACCAACCACAATATGATTTGTTTTGATGTTATGTAAGCATACTGTAACTGTGAAATTGATGATATCACAATAGTAGATCAGCACTCAAAATTTAACTAAAAACACAAAAACTTAAAATGATTGGAAAATGTATGTGAACAGAATTTCTGTGCACCTAAATGTAAAAGTACAGATTATTGTAGACATCATTTCTAAAAAAAAAAAAAAAGACAGAATATGGTTGATATCTGAATAACTTTTAAAGGTTTGACTTCACAAACCTTCAGATGTACTGAAGAAAACCTACATTTAAATTGGAACTGTTGATTTTAACCAGTTTTCAACTTTTTCGTGCAATGTAACATTGAACATATCATTTTATATGCATCATGGCGAATCTTCCAAAAAGATTTTTATATGGGTAAACTCTATTTAAAGGGTTAGTTCACACTAGAAAATGCTGTCATTAATTACTCCCTCTCGCTGCCTTGTTTCCAAACCCGAAGACCTTGTTCATCTTCAGGAACACAATTTAATCGGTCCATTTTCCCCGTTCCCCTCGCCTGTACCGGCGCCCCTACCGCGCTTGATATGGCTAGATCTAACAGCGCGTCCAGCAAGTGACTGCCAGTGAGAAGACGAAAATGCTGGAATAAAGTCGATTATTATTTTTTGTTTTATTTGGGAAAAAATAGTAAAGAGATGTAGACTCGTGTAGTCATCATCGGAACTTTACAGTTGAACCACTGCATGTCAACACGGACTACTTTGTCGGCATAATTATGGTACTTTTCTGACCTGACCGGGTAGTTACCTTAGATGTCATATGGAGAGGGTCAGAATACCCTCATATTTCATCAAAAATATCTTAAATTGTGTTAAAGGACAAGATGACACACGAAAGGTCTTGACCGCGGTTTCCGAACAACACACGAGTGGGTGAGTAATTAATGGACATGTAATTCGGGCTGAATCTACCCTTTAAAGAGCGAATAATCTCAGACAAAAAGTTCCCGATAAATTATGTCATCATTTACTCACCTTCATTTCTGTGGAACACAAAAGAAGACATTTTGATCTGAATATTGCCTCATTTTGTCCATACAATGGAAGCCATTGGGGTCCAATGTTGTTTGGGACTACACTGACTTTCACTGTATGGGCAAAAACAGTTGAAGACAATGAAGTATTTTAGATGTATTTTGAAACTGGACCAAGATTTTACACCATAACTCGGCACCTGAAATGTAGGAGCGCATTTATGTGTCAATGTCAAAAAAGAAAAGAAAAAGAAATCTAAATAGAAATTTTAATTTAAATAAATAATTCAGTCTAAATATGTTGATAAGAAAATGAATGTGTGATAATCAGCTCTATGATTCTTGCATCTAGGTGGGTTGCAAGAAAGCATAAAAAATCCTGGCCTCCCGCAAAGCTGTTAACTGCAATTTCCTTATGAATGTTACTACATACAGTTTTTATATACACACAAACAGCACAGAGTTCTTCTCGTGACCTTCTAGGAGCAGGTGAAGTCAGATTGTGTTTTCCTGCTAAATAATGGTCTCTCTTCTCTGTGTTTGACTACAGGGTGAAACTGAAGTTCCCTCTGTTGCTGTCACCAAGACTCCCAAGGGGGCGGGGCTTGCTAACCTGGAGGTGGAGCCAGATGAGTATGAAATCCCTGCTGACCTATCATCTGATGAAGAGTACATGGTGGTTGAGGAGACAGAGTCATCACGGGGTGCCCGTCTGAAACAGAGTGGGTTAAAAGGCATCGAGAACATCAAAGCTGCATTCTCCAAAGAGAAAATGAACAAGACCCGTGAGAAGACGCGGGAAAACCTCAGCAAGACCAAGGACAGTTTTAGTAAGACGGGCCAAACGCTCGGAACCAAAATCAACACCTTGGGTGAGAAGATCGTGCCCCCTGAGCAGCGAGAGAAGATCCGTCAGGGCAGTGAGAGGCTGAAGGAAAACATAGCTAAGAAAACACCCAATAAAGAATCGTTCAAAATCAAACTGAAGAAGGAACGCACAGTCGCTGAGGGCCAAGAGGGCGCGGAGGCGGAGCCTGCTGTGACTCCTCCCAAAGGCAGGAAATCTAGCCCGGATGTGACCTACACAGAGGTGGTTAGTGAGAACAAGAGGGAAGGTCCAGTATCAGAGGAGGGAGCGACCCGTATCCAAGAAGACTGAAAACAGCAATTCACCACAGGAACTGTGGAGAAGTGGAAGGAAAAAAGCATATATAATGCAGATATAGAAAGTAGTTAATGAGTATAAGTGGAAAAAAGAGGATATTTTTTTCATTAAAAATGTGCTCCGAAATGTGAGAGTGTATGAGTATGTGTGTTGGGTTGCCAAATTAATTAATAGTAAAGCACTAGATGTGTTTGAATAATTTCTGTTACCATAAGCCACATGTGAAATGTATTAAAACGTGAAAACATATGCTATAATGTGTCCTTTTATTCTGCATTGTGTCTTAATTACCATGTAAGGAGCAGATGACTTTGTCCAAACACTGGTAGTTAAGTTGGGGACTGAACCTCAATTACATTTGGATCTTCAAACATTTATGTTCATACAACCGCCAACATCATAGAGACAGAGACTGGCAGAGTGAAAGAAAGACTGACCCATCAGCCAAAAAAAGATCTCTTGAAATTAATCTCAACAGCTGAGCGGCTCTGCCCAGCACATAGCAACCTAACATGAGGAGCACACTAGCATGCAGTTTATCTAAAGACAACCGAACACTATAATGCATGCTCATTTTTCAATTCAGCTTTTCACTCACATAGTTTTCCTGATATAAAAAAAATTACGAAAATATATGTGAAAATAAATGATAG
This sequence comes from Sinocyclocheilus anophthalmus, assembly GCA_018155175.1. Taxonomy (NCBI): domain Eukaryota; kingdom Metazoa; phylum Chordata; class Actinopteri; order Cypriniformes; family Cyprinidae; genus Sinocyclocheilus; species Sinocyclocheilus anophthalmus. The sequence goes on from JADLZN010004470.1 coordinate 6,485, forward strand.
TATATGTAATATAAACAACTGTTCAAAGGTTTGGGGGTGAGAACATTTAAAAAAAAATTCATTTTAGAAATCTTTTATTCAGCAATGATGCATTAAAAATTATCAAAAGTGACAGTTATTTGTTTCATGTGTTTACATAGAAAAAAATTTATTTAAATAAATGCGTTCCTTATGAAGTCTACGGAAACCCTAATGCTGAAAATTATGGCTTTGCCATAACAGGAATAAATGACAAAATAATAAATAATTAATTTACAATAAATTACATACAATCTGTCCCTAAAGGATTTAACAGTAGTATAATTGAAAAAAAAAAAAGATGTTCCTGAGATTGCTGTTTTGAAGTGTACTTCTTTCATTTTAGGTAACAAGGGAAATGACAGGTATCTAGTTCTAACTTTTGATAGTGTCGACTTTATATTATATTTTATTATATTATTACATTGCCTACAAGAACTTTTCTTCTCCGCTCCAGCGTGTGGCAGCACTGAGATTCTCTAAACTTTCAGCTGCCAAACACTCATAAGAGTTTCAGCACAGTAGTGCCATTTTCTTTACCAATGATATATTTTGTATTATTCGTTATTACCCATTGTTTATTATTAACCATCACGGTTCATTTCTATTATTTTGTTTCCTATTATGTCCAATGTGTGACGTCATTCCTGGCGACAGTAACTACAACATCCCGAGTTCCCTTTTGCAGCTTGTGCATCAGAAACGACTGATAAAAAAAACACACGAAGAAGAAGAAGCATGTATGTATATGTGCCTGTGTTTATATATTATATATGTATATCTGTGATGTTTATTTAAGTTTAAATCCGTTTTGCCTCGCCAATAAAGCTTGTTGAATATGAACACAGACAGAGACAGGGATGGCGGAGGAGGAAGAGCGCGGACCCGGTTCAGTTTATCAGATGTTCGTGCTGATGGAGGATCTGCTGGATAAACTCAAGGTTCTGGATTATGAACAGCATGTTCTGGATAAACACAACATCAAACCTCTGTCTAGGTGAGTGATTTAGAATAGCTACTTCATGTGTGAATTATAAGGCAGGATCATGTTGTTGTTGTTTTTTGATTTCACATGTTGCATGTTGCAAATCTTATTGACATTAATATACAAATTCAAAAGCCCTTAAATAAAATGTAAAAATAATTTGTGATCAAGAACAGATCAGGCATTTTTCTTATTATATTCAAGGAGCATAAAACAGAATGTGATAGTAACCTTCAAACCAATACAAACATTTCTAGGGTTACTTATTATTTAAACTTATAAGGATCAATCTTTGTTGAATCAAAATAAGCACTTTTATGCTCTGTTTTTCAGGCATTATTTTGTCTCTAGCCCTCACATGTTGTCCAATTCTGGAGAGCAGTTCTATATGTTCAGTGTAATTGCTGCCTGGCTGATTTCTCTGTGCGGGCGTCCGTTTGACACACCGCAGGAGTACGATGATCCCAACGCCACCGTCTCCAACATCCTGTCCGAGCTGCGTGCCCTGGTGAGACGTTATCATGGTGATAACATCCTTACAAGTGTGTGTAGAAGTATTTGGGTTTCTTGATTATCGCTGTATATCTGTTTTTGTAGGGTGGCCAGGTCGATTTCCCCCCATCTAAGCTGAAGTCTGGATCTGGAGAACATGTCTGTTATGTTCTAGATCAGCTGGTAGAAAAGGCACTAAAGAGTAAAGGATTCACCTGGAACAGGTAACCACACACACACACACACACACAAACATAATCAAGAGCTGATTGTATGTATGTTCTATGCTGCTTTAGGTCTCATATAACCTTGTTGTAGAACTACAAAATTCAAGAGGGTTCACAAACGTTCTCTTCCCACTATATACACACTAACGCAGCTGGTATTCTCTCTCTATCAGGCCTCTGTACCCGTCTGTGGAGGTGGAAGAGGAGTGTGTGCAGGAAGATGATGCTGAGCTCACACTCAGTAAAGTGGAGGAAGAAATGACTGTGAGTTAAACGCAAACACTATTCTAAGCTTCACCTTCCTGAGTTACTGCTGCTATCTGGCAAGCTTTTATATTAGAAGTGTTTTTCACGGTTGTGAGGAAATTAGCTCAGGATTTATTCAATTATATTTGGATTAACAGTGTATTTATATATTTTGATTAGATCTGCTTCAAGCAAAAGTCCAAATTTGCCAAGTGTGCACAAATATAAAAGGAATTTGGTATGATTTCCAGGAGTTCGGAGTAATTATATACATGCATATAAAACAAGAGGATAGAAAGGGAAAGTTAGTAGAAGTAAAATAAAAACTTTATACATCGATGGAGTAAGCAGAAGACTTAGGGACCAGATGTGAATGTTATGTACGGATAGATAACTGTTTAAATATAAATATACAATATATATTTTCAATATATAATAATAATAATAATAATTAATTAAAAAATAATAAAAATTGCTCCAGTTGCCAAGAAGGACCAATCAAACCATATACTAATTATGGAGTAAGAAAAAAAATTTTAGGAATTTGGTTTGCATAAAAATCACTGGGCAGCAGATAATAGATATATTTTTTTTTTATCATTGTTTTAAGATTTTAGATTGTTTATGGTATTTCATCACACTGAAATCCAAAAGCAAAAAAAAAAATGATATATATATATATATATATAAATAACAAATGAATACAGTTTGTACTAGATTGTGATATATTTTAACTAAAATTGAATATATAAATATAAGTTTGTTATACGCACACCTATTATTACATCGTAAAGTGGAATGGAAGACATGACAGTGAATCACACACACAGACTCGTGTGTAAAGTGAATGAATGTGCATCTTCAGCAGGAGGATGAGGAGTATGAGGAAGAGGATGGCCTTGATTTAGACGCGTTGAAGACCAGAACCAATCAGAGTGTGAGTTTTATTTGACATAAGAGCATGTGATGCATATAATAACATGATATAAACCTGAAAGGAATAATTACTTTCTCTGGAGATAGTGAGTTGTTTTATATGTGAGGTGATATTTGTGTCTGTGCTATAAATCATGAAGAGCCCACAGTCTTTTTATACTTCGTTAGGAGGGACGTTTATTAATATTTTAAACAAAGAACTAGTAAACAACATTTTACCCTGTATGTACAATAAAAGACAACTGGCAGATGTGTGTGTTTAGAAACTCAGTGGATCGAGGCCTGCAGTGGTTCTGGAGTCAGATGTTGATGCCGCTGAGTGGAATTTGGAGGTGGAGCGAGTTCTTCCACACCTTAAAGTCACCATTCGAACTGACAACAAGGTCTCAAATACGTCAACCTTAAATCATAGTATGTCACCTCTATGGTGATGGAGAAGCTCTGATTGACTGAAATACTGGTTAACTTGTTTCAGGATTGGAGGATTCATCTTGATCAAATGCATCAACATCAAGACGGCATCAACACATCCTTGCAAGATGCCAAGGTCATCCATCAATCCATCACTGATGTTTTTCAAAATATATTTAAAAAAAAAGATAATAATGTGAAATATTCCATTTAAGCATGTATATGTGTGGATGTTTGCAGGGTTGTCTGTTTAAGCTGAGGGAAGACATCAGTAAAACACTGGAGAAAGTGAGCAGTCGTGAGAAATATCTTAACACTCAGCTTGAGCATCTTATTTCAGAATACCGCCAGGCACAAGCACAGCTCAACAAGGTGTACATCTCGACCAATCAAAACCTAAATCATTATTACTAACCTTAAACCAGTCAAAATATTAGGATGTCAAATGTTGCATGTGTTTTTTCCCTCAGGTAAAGGAGCTTTATCAGCAAGCCAGTGGTGGCGTCACAGAGAGAACCAGGATTCTGGCTGAGGTGAGTCTGAAAACAACAATACAGTAACACAGTGTTGTTATTACAATGATTTCACCATCTTCTGGTTTCCACACAGTAGCAAATAACAGCATCAGTAGTTTTTCATAAATGAATGCGTCTCATAATGCTGTATACAGCCGTACTATGTTCACATATCCAAACAATATTCAAATAACATTCATAAAGCGTATTTCTTTTTACTTCAGATCAGCGAGGAGCTAGAAAAAGTCAAACAGGAAATGGAAGAGAAAGGCAGCAGCATGTCTGATGGAGGTAAACCGCACACACAACAAACCCTCTTTCAAGCTACTGATGATGCAGTTTGTTTATGTGAGCTGTAGGTTCTGCTTGTTAATGTGTTTTGTGTTGCAGCTCCAGTGGTGAAGATCCGTCAGAGTTTGACCAAGCTGAAGCAGGAGATTGAGCAGATGGATGTTCGGATGGGAGTGGTGGAGCACACGTTACTACAAGCCAAACTCAGAGAGAAAAACAACATGACCAGAGACATGCATGCGACACACCTCTTAGAGCCCAACACACAGCCTTACTGAGTCTCACACTCTGGTGATGTTGTATGTGTTGGTTACATTTTATATAAATAATTTGTGTTTAAATAAGTTTTTAAGTGTAAATAGCAAAATATCTAGTATTGAACAATAAAATAAATATTCTTACTATTGGAACCTTTGCTCTCAAAGTTTGTAGAAGTTTTAACTTGCGTAACTGTCTCCAGAGAAAGAGAGAAGGATGTTGGTAATAGAGGCCCCTGAGCTGAGCATTACACACACATGCCACTGTTCCATGATGTCATCCTCACACACTGCAGAGAAACACTAGAGATTATTCTGGTCTGCTTCAGTTCATTTACACATACTCAAGTTATCAGTCCACATCCTGAGGAAACATTTGTTGTGTCTGTTTTCTGCCTAAGAACAATGAACTTTTTGTATTTTGTTGAATGACAAATCCTAACGTGATTCCAAAATTATTAATAAATAAATCAAATGAACCATCTACACATTTCACACGTGTAACCTGACCACAGGCACTAAAACAAAAAGCTTAAATAAAATCAGAAACTACTGTACAGGGTTGTGCGTTCTGTTGAACATAAAAGAAAGTATTTTGAAGAATGTGGGTAACCATACAGTTGATGGTAGCCATTGTCTTCCATAGAATGAAAAAAAAATACTGTAGGTCAATTGCTACCGCTGACTGTTTGGGTACACACGTCCTTCAAAATATCTAATTTTGTGCTCAAAAGAAGAAAGAAATTCATACAGGTTTGGAACAACTTTAGGTTGAGTAAATGATGACAGAATTTCATTTTGGGTGGGACTATCCCTTTAAACGATGTTAGACTTGTGCAGAGTGACTTTCAAATATAAGAACTTAATTATAAATACTAATGCATTCCTACTTGTGCACTATATGCACAAGTATGTGAAGTTATGTATTAATTTGATCAAATATGTTTGCATTTTTGGTGCACTACTATATTCTTCAGAGAAGTTTTGTTTTGAACAGCCCCCCTCTCTCTCTCTCTCTCTCTCTCTCTCTCTCTCTCTCTCTCTCTCTCTCTCTCTCTCTCTCTCTCTCTCAATTCAATTCAATTCAATTCAAACAGCTTTATTAGCATGACAAAAATAATTTTTTGTATTGCCAAAGCATTAAGACAACAAAGAGAATGGTTTAACATCTGAACATTTACTTTAGAACATCTTAACATTTATTTATATATTATAACTAATATGTAATATATAACTAATATGGAAATGCCATATATACACACAGATACATATAGGAAGAAAAAAATAATAATAACGATTTTCCTGTAGCAACTGCTGGACTGAGAAATGGAACATTATGTACATGTGTAACAGTATTTCAGTTTTGGCCTGTGAGAGTGTCTATTGGCTGTGTGTTTCTGGATTGTGTTTGTCCCTCAGGTGATGGCACGATGCTACAAATTTTGCAGTAATATTTGCACATTTGACTTTTTACAAATGATAAATTGGGGAAATATTTGATTCATTTTGGGATAGTAGAGGTCTCTGATGGCTTGGTATTTGGGGCATTTTGTGAGGAAGTGCAGCTCTGTTTCGATCTCTCCCAGACTGCAGTGGGAGCAGAGTCTCTCCTCACGGGAGAGCCAGGTTTGTCTGCGCCGGCCCGTCTCTACAGACAGACTGTGCTCGCTGAATCTGTACATCATCAATGTTTTCCTGAGTTTGACATCGGTCACTGTGCTCAGGTAGTTTGCCTTGGTGTACTCTCGATTTAGTGCCGAATAACATTCTAATTTGTGCTGGTTTTTAATGGGGTTTGTTCAATGGGTGATGTACTTGTCTTTCTCTGTTGATGATTTGTGTGGGCCGAATGGTTGAGAGTGAGTGTGAGTCCTGAGGCTGGCTGATCTCTGTCAGTCTCAGCACCAGCTGAAGGAGAGGACTCTTCGTGAGGCTCAGCTCTTGGTGTTTCAGGGCTTTATAATGGTATGTGCTGGGGTCACTTGTCTTTAGGTGTTTCCAGAATTTGATGGCTCTTTTTTGGATGTTTAGAAGGAGAGGGTATTGGCCTAATTCTGCCCTGCATCAATTATTTGGTGTTTTTCTTTGGACTTTGAATATTCTTTAACAGAAATCTAAATGCATATTTTCAATTGGATGTTTTTCCATGTTTAAAAAAATCTAATTTTATAGATGGACCCCACACCTCACTGCCATAATTGGTTCAATTACTGATTTGAAAAGTTTGAGCCAGATTTGGATTGGGATGTCGATTTTAATTGAACTTTTTATGGCATAGAAAGCCCTTTGAGCTTTCTCTTAGAGCTCATTCACAGCCAAAGTAAAGTTACCTGTTGGAGTAATTTTTAGGCCGAGGTAATTGTATGTTTTTGTGGTTTCAATGGTTCTGTGGGATAGTGTGAATGTGTGTGTTAGTCCCTGAGATCTGGAGCGTTTCTGGAAGATCATGACTTTAGGTTTACTGTCAGGGCTCAGGTCTGACAGTAATCCTCCAGCAGATACAGGCTGTCCTGAAGCCCTTCTTTAGTGGGCGACAGAAGAAGCAGGTCGTCTGCGTAAAGAAGACACTTTATCTCCGTGTCATGGAGAGTGAGACCTTGAATGGGAGCATGTTCTAAAACATTGGCCAACTGGTTAATGTAAATGTTGAAGAGGGGGTGTTTAAACTGCAGCCCTGTCTCACTCCACGCCCCTGAAGAAAAAATTCTGTTCTTTTGTTTCCAATTTTAACAGCACAATGGCTGATTGTGTACATGGATTTGATCAAATCATAGAATTTACCTCCTATTCCACTGTCGATGAGTTTTAGGAATAATCCTTCATGCCAGATTGAGTCGAATGCTTTCTTGAAATCAATAAAACAGGCGAAAATTTTTCTTTTGTTTTGATGTACATATTTATCAATTAGTGTTTGTAGTGTAAAAATGTGATCAGAAGTGCGGCATTTTGGGAGGAATCCAATTTGACATTTACTCAAGGCATTGTGTTTGATAAGAAAGTCTGACAGTCTTGTGTTTAAGATGCTACAGAAAACCTTCCCCAGGTTAATGTTCACACAGATGCCTCGGTAGTTGTTGGGGTCCAGTTTGTCTCCGTTCTTGTAGCTGGGGCTGATGAGGCCCTGGTTCCAGATCTCAGGGAAGAACCCTACACACAGAACATCATTGAAGAGTTTCAGGATGGCCAGTTTGAAGCTTTGCTCTGTGTGTATCAGCATCTCGTTCAGGATGCCGTCAACACCGCAGGCTTTCTTGGGCTCAAGGACCCGTAATTTATCTTCTAACTCTTTCAGTGTTATGGGGAAATCTAAGAGGTTGTGATTTGCTTTTATTGATTTTTCAAAAATGTCTAGTTTTTTAATTATGTCATTTTGATCAGAGTTTTGAATTTCAGTTGAGCTATATAATTCTTTGAAATGATTCTTCCATATCTCGCCATCTTGGATAGCCAGATCTTCCTTGGGGGGAAGTCGTGGCCTAATGGCCAGAGAATCGGACTCGTAACCCAAAAGGTTGCGGGTTCGAGTCTCATACCGGCAGGGATTGTGGGTGGGGGAGTGAATGTTCAGCACTCTCTCCCACCTTCAATACCACGACTGAGGTGCAATTGAGCAAGGCACCGAACCCCCAACTGCTCCCCGCAGCAAAAATGGCTGCTTTGGGTGTGTGTTCACGGTGTGTGTGTCAACTGCTGTGTGCGTGCACTTTGGATGGGTTAAAATGCAGAGCACTAATTCCAAGTATGGCTCACCATACTTGGCCACATGTCACGTCACTTTTTTCACTTTCTTGATTTGATTTGTTTAATAATTTCCATTTATCCCAGAATTTGTTTGAATGTATTGATTTTCCGATCTCTTCAAACTGGTCTTGCAGAAACTGAGCTTTTTTTCCGGGCTGAGCTTGTTTTTTTGTTTTCAGCCTTACAGTTTGAATCAAGCCATCTGTCCGTGTCCAATTTCTTTTTCTTTGGTTTTATAATGGTCATATCACTTCTTTGTGCTGTCTTATAGAATATGTAATTTATATCTTTCACTGCTTGATTGATGCCGAATTGATTTTTAGGGTATTCCTGTATTTGGAAAGAATGTAAGAAGGACTGTATTTCTGACGATTCAGTAGCATTAGTTGTACTTTTGTACTTTTGTTGTATTTTCTGCCCATTTGAATGACATAATTTTGTGCATTTGATATGGTGTCCTAATTGGTTTGGGTAATGTTTCAGATTGCTTTAAATAGAGGGTGATTTGACTATGGTCTGAGAAAGGTTTCAAGGGTTTGACTGTGAATGCTCTCAAAGAGGAAAGATGGAGATCTGTGATTGTGTAATCTACAGTGCTGCTACCAAGAGCTGAGCTGTAGGTGAAGCGACCGAGTGAGTCTCCTCGCAGTCTTCCATTGACGATGTACAGAGACAGATTCTGACAGAGCTGCAGCAGCTGCCTTCCCTGAGAGTTCACTGTTTGATCACAGTTCTGTCTGGGAGGGTGAGAAGGAAAAAAGCTGCTATTATTGCCAGTAATGAATCTGCTGCCTTGTGTTTCTATGAAATCTAATTTGTCACGGGTTCTATAAGTCACCCATAAGCAGTACATTTCCCTGGGCCTGGAAATGGCTGAATGGCTCTCTCTCTCTCTCTGTCTCTCTCTCACACACACACACACACACAGTAGGCGTGGTTCTTCATGCATGTCAGTGTGTAGGTAAGCGGACAGACTTGATCTATACCGCTATCCGCATTCTCCGCGGTTTAGGTAAGATGTTTTTCTCTTGTTTCTGAATCTTAGTTTCATATGTTCTGTACAGTAGAAACCACATTCAGTGTTAAAGAATGTGGAGAAGAAGAAACCGGATGTTAGTATCGCATTAAGCTTCGGCATAATCACTTTATAGCCGATATGATCTTTATACACTGTGAGATTTTAGATTTATTAAATTGTACGATTATCATAGTACAAACTCCCAGCTTTATATATGAGTGAATGTTTCTCGCGCATCACGTATCTGCTTCAGGCCGCGCAACAAAAGACTCGAGGAGCGTCGCGTCGCGTCTGAACGCAGCATGAAAATAATGTGATCAGATTTCGCATAAATATCACACCAGACCAGTATTTATTCTGAGTAAAATAAGATAAATTATTCTGATATCTCCTTTAAAATATTCTATTATTGTTATTATTACTATTATTAAGTCAAATTATTTATGAAAGGTAGATCATAGACTGTAAGGTAGGCTAGACCATTTTATTTATTAATAAAAACTACAAAGTAGACCAAAGTACGTTAAGATTTAAAATAAATAAATAAACAGATACATCTTAGAAAACATAAAACCACTAAAAGAATTTGAAACACATTACATCATCAATTGTTAATAACAGAATTAACACATTCAGTGTTTGCAAATTTGTACAATATGCTGCTAAATATTTTTTTTCTCTTCAGCCATATATGTTAAATCACAATCACAATTTCTTATTAAATAAGTGAGGACACAAGAAATAAAGTAATAGAAATGGATAAATTATGAAATAACAATTGCCAGAAATAAATAGTTTATTTATATTTTGAGCTCTGTTTGTGTGTGGCTATGCATGTGTGGTTTAGTGGTTGGCCTGCATTTAGGTAATAGTTGATATTGAAGATAATCATTTCAACTTACACTCTGCTGCAATATGAACATTCATCATGCTATGTGTCCTTGGTTTTATGTATTTCAACTTTCAGCTTGCTAACAATGTCAATTGTGTTCTAGCTCACAGAGACTACAGAAATGACGTGTGAAGGTTTTGGCACTGATTTCTGTTCAAACACAAAACATTAGTTGCAGAAGGTGTCATGTGATCAACTTCTGGGAACAAGATTTTTAGAAAAACACACGGAGCTTGCTGGGTGTGTGACGAGAGAGAGAGAGCGAGCAGGGTTATTGTCTCCTCTTTCTTTGCCGTTAGCCCACTGTGCTCTGGATAGAGCTGCCGCGCACCACATGCAAACCCAATATGTTCAGCCAATCAGTTTATTTCCAGCCAGGAAGTGGTTAACAGGAAGTACAGTAACTGGTCTCCACCTACTTTGCCAGCATCATCCCCATTTCGATCATAATGGCTCCCTGATCCCCCTCCCCATCCCACTCCCTTTACGTCCTGACAGACACCACTCCCCATTTTTAATTCAATGATTCATTTTATTTCATGAAATACATTTATTTTTGAACATTTGATCTATTTTACACAAATATTAACAAGAAAAAAATACTTAAGGAGACAGTTATAAAAAATATATAAGTAGTATAAATAATACTTTCTTATGTTGGCCTCTTTTTTCATTGACAAAGACTGTCTATTCATTTCCATATATCTATATTGCATATTAATTCTCACCATTGATTTTTTTTTCCATTTTTTTTGTGATTTTTACAAAATATTTTTATTTAGAAAAATGTATAAATGTATATTCTATTCAAGACTTAAACAGGGATTATTTTAAGGATTTAAAGAAGTACACTTATATAGTTATTTATTTTATTATACATATACACTTGTTATACTTATATATTTGTTGGAATTGTTTTTCATTAATGATTCTTTAGCTCTATAGCAGAAAAATTATGGATCTGTGAATATCATTAAGTTGTCATTTCATCTTTACAACATCCATTAATTGTTTATTAAATATATATCTGTCAATATATAATAGTTATATTTATTTTTTGCTTTTGTTTGATCTTTGTTTTATTTATTTGTTTGCACAACCTTAATGTGGTGAGCAATTATTCACGAAAATCAACGTGAAGATATAAATAAATAAATGATTTCAAAAATAATAGTTAAAAAAAAATTTCACATGAGCAATACACATTTGTAGATTATGTACAATCATTATTATAGGTTTATAAATATATCAGTATATGATCATTTATATTAAATTATTTTTGAGTATGTATTTATCTATGTTGTATGTATTTCTTGTTGCAGAACCTTAATTTTTGCACAAAGAATTATTCAATAAAATCTGTGAAGTAATGTGAAGTAAAAAAAATAATAATAGAAATGGTTCAAAAATTGTTTCACATGAGCAATACACATTTGATAAATTATGTACTATCGGTTTCTTTGAGCAGAATGTTATTTTGTGGTTATTATTACAGGTTTAACAGCAGCGTGAGCCATGTCTTTCTTCTTCAAAGGAGCGGTTACAAGTATGTATGCCCTCATATCACGGCTCTCTCTCATTCTTCCTCTATCTTGTGCACACATTCTTTGATGACCTGATGTTTGTCATAGGTTCTCCGGTTAAGACCAGGAGGCAGGAGGCTGAATATATTTGTCACAGGTACAAACATGTAGACAAAAATCAGCAACGTATATATTTACAAGCTTTTCCTTGTTATTTTCTTTAAGTATATGTGTAGTGCTTGTTTATGCATCTGTAAAAAATGTGTGTGTACATTAATTCTGTTTCTCTCTTTCAGTCTTGACGTTTCCCACTTCTCTGACTCCTCCTTCGAGTGTTTCTCCACCAATCCGCTGACAGGCTCCGTGTGCGCATGCCGCCGAAGCCCCCGCCTACTAGCCAATGGTTATTATGTTATAACAGAGGACAGTTTTACCACAGATGATGAGGGTAATGTCACCCTGACTCCCTCACACACCAGCGTCTCATACAAAGAGAATCTTGTCCGGTGAGATTTGTCACAGTGTTTGTTGGTGTGTGCATATTGAGTATGAATGAACTCAAACTCAGTCTTATTTCATTCCAGCTGTGCTATACACTAAACACTACACACTATACAGCAGCACCTGTTAACCGTATTCTATGTTGTGACTATACTATATTCACAGTATATTGTAGGCATATTAACTGCCTTAGCTTGCTAAAAAAATTACATTTTTTAATTTGAATTAAATCAGTTTTTAGCGCTTTTAGAACAAATGTATCTATTTTATTTTATCTAAATTATTACATTTAATATAGAATATATATATATATTTCAGTATATATACTGTGGGTACAGAAAGTATTCAGACCCCTTAAATTTTTCACTCATTGTTATATTGCAGCCCATTTGCTAAAAATCATTTAAGTTATTTTTTTTTCCTCTTTAATGTACACACAGCACCCCATATTGGCAGAAAAACACAGAATTTTTGACATTTTTGCAGATTTTTTAAAAAAGAAAAACTGAAATATCACTTGGTCCTAAGTTTTCAGACCCTTTGCTGTGACACTCATGTATCATATATTTAACTCAGGTGCTGTCATTTCTTCTGATCATCCTTGAGATGGTTCTATCCTTCATTTGAGTCCAGCTGTGTTTGTTTATACTGATTGGACTTGATTAGGAACGCCACACACCTGTCTATATAAGACCTTACAGCTCACAGTGCCTGTCAGAGCAAATGAGAATCATGAGGTCAAAGGAACTCCCTGAAGAGCTCAGAGACAGAATTGTGGCAAGGAACAGATCTGGCCAAGGTTACAAAAAAATTTTCTACTGCACTTAAGGTTCCTAAGAGCACAGTGGCCAATCCTTAAATGGAAGACGTTTGGGACGACCAGAACCCTTCCTAGAGTTGGCCGTTCGGCCAAACTGAGCTATCGGGGGAGAAGCGCCTTGGTGAGAGAGGTAAAGAAGAACCCAAAGATCACTGTGGATGAGCTCCAGAGATGCAGTCGAGAGATAGGAGAAAGTTGTAGAAAGTCAACAATCACTGCAGCCCTCCACCAGTCGGGGCTTATGGCAGAGTGGCCCGACGAAAGCCTCTCAGTGCAAGACACATGAAAGCCCAAATGGAGTTTGCTAAAAAACACCTGAAATACTCCAAGATGGTGAGAAATAAGATTCTCTGGTTTGATGAGACCAAGATAGAACTTTTTGGTCTTAATTCTAAGCTGTATGTGTGGAGATAACCAGGCACTGCTCATCACCTGTCCTATACAGTCCCAAAAGTGAAGCATGGTGGTGGCAGAATCATGCTGTAGGGGTGTTTTTCAGCTGCAGGGACAACTGGTTGCAATCGAGGGAAAGATGAATGCGGCAAGTACAGGGATATACTGGACGAAAACCTTCTCCAGAGTGCACAGGACCTCAGACTGTGCCGAAGGTTTACCTTCAAACAAGACAATTACCCTAAGCACACAGCAAAAATAACGAAGGAGTGGCTTCACAAAAACTCTGTGACTTTTCTTGAATGGCCCAGCCAGAGCCCTAACTTAAACCCAACTGAGCATCTCTGGAGAGACATAAAAATTGCTGTCCACCAACGTTTACAATCCAAACTGACAGAACTGGAGAGGATCTGCAAAGAGGAATGTCAGAGGATCCCCAAATCCAGGTGTGAAAAAATTGTTGCATCTTTCCCCAAAAGACTCATGGCTGTATAGATCAAAAGGGTGCTTCTACTAAATACTGAGGCAAAGGGTCTGAATACTTTTGTTCTTTTTTTTTCCTTTTTTTTTTTTATTTTTTTCTTTTTTTTTTTTTTTCCTTTTTTTTTTTTTTTTTTTTTCTTTTTTTTTTTTTTTTTTCCTTTTTCTTTCTTTTCCTTTCCCTTTTTCCTTAGGACATGTGATATTTCAGTTTTTCTTTTTTAATAACTCTGCAAAAATGTCAACAATTCTGTGTTTTTCTGTCAATATGGGGTGCTGTGTGCACATTAATGAGGAAAAAATTTACTTAAATGATTTTAGTAAATGGCTGCAATATAACAAAGAGTGAAAAATTTAAGGGGGTCTGAATACTTTCCGTACCCACTGTATACATTTTTTATTTATTTTTTCTTCTTCTGTATGCCTTGTGATAAAGTCTTATATGCACTGAAATTTTGAATGTACATATATTTGAAACCATTTTCTAAGCCTAGCAAAAATACAAAACTGGGCATTATGGGTCAAACTTTTTTCTGTTGTTGTAACACAGTGGAGTTTATTCAGTGAATGGTACAAAAATTATTAATATTTACAACCCTAAATGCCCAGAGTTGCAATTTTGCCACGTTTTTCCAAATTATACCTTGATGCAACTTTGGCCTATACAAAATATTTTTTTTTACTAATGGCTTCCTAAAGAGATATATATGGTGCCCTAATGTCATGAATATCAATGCCTGTGTCTCCCAGGATTAAAAAGCAACTTTAAATCTGACAGAATAATAAACCCTTTTTGTGTGTGTATGCCTATTAGCATATTCAGACGAAAGCGCCGGGCAAAAAAATCACTGGCCAGTCTTCTTAGTGATGTGAGCCAATCGTGCCAATCCTGGCTGGAAGGAAATGTATTTGGAAGATCTGTCCCTATCACCCCATTCCAATCATCATCATGGGAGGAGCTGGAAAACAGCTATGAGACAAACACACCCATCAGCTTCACCTATGGTTAGAAGGCTCCTAGTTTTGGCATTGACACAGCTAGTTTAAAATATTTGCCTGTTCAGTTTTTGTGAAGATGTGTGTTTCTTTATAGATCCCACAGGTCCTATTTCCTCCCCTGATAAAGTGCCTCCTCAGACTCAGTTAGAAGAGGAGGAGCCTCCATGTGAGTCATGCTCCGCCCATGAACAATTCAGCCAACCAGTGAGTGGCCTCCTAGATGTTCCTCCCCCATCCATGTGTCAACTCAATAGTTACAGCTCATCCAGCAAGACATCAGGTGAGAAAGGGTCAATGAAAGAGCTACAGCTTCAGTCCTTGCCTAGTTTTTGATGAATATGGAAAAATAGAAACGGCTGAAAACTATTTTGATTGTTTGTTTCAGAAACTGTGCTCATGAAAGTCCTTCTCCTCATCCTTACTTTGTGCCTCTGCATTGCCATCTCCTCTGGGTAATGAAAATGTGTGTGTGTGTGTGTGTGTGTGTGTGTGTGTGTGTGTGTGTGTGTGAGAGAGAGAGAAGCTGTATCCGAAATTGTGGTCAAAAATATAAGGAAGCCTGTTTCCACCATGCAATAAAAAAATAAATAAAAATCTCATAATTTAATTTATCACATAATTGTGACCTTGTAGTTTTTCTGTTTATATATTATAATTCTGCTTTTTTTTCTTGCAAAGTAATTACTTATCCAAAAGAAGTACCTACTCAGAGAGAGTGAGTTTGGACCAAGCCAGTTGGTGTATTTCTGTCTTTTTTTTTTTTTTTTTGGTGTGGCTCATTTGTGGGAATTGTGCCCGACGCATTTAATTGTATAGATTAAGACATCATAATCCTCACAGGTGGCTGGGCAGGTGTTATGCAAGCAGTGGCATAAGGTTCTGCTTTCATCTAAGTGAGTAACAAATCAAGAAAATTAGGCAAGATTAGTCACTTATATGCTTACATAATTGACATATTTCTTAATGAAAAAGTACATCACTGACAAAAAAAACAAACAAAAAAAAAAACATGTAGCATGGGACTTTTTGTAAATTCTGTTCATCCTCATTTGATTGGTAAAAGTGTGTAAAAGTGAGTTACACCAGAAAAAAACGGGTGTTTATGGAAAGTAATGAAAAGTTATTATATATTTTAAAAGATAAAGATTTATTTGATTTGTTAACATAAATTGCTCCAATGAATTGTCACAATAAGACCCAGTAAGTATATAATGTTATATATTATCTATATAAATATATATATATATGTGTGTGGGTGTGTGTGTGTGATTTTCATGTTGATTTCTTATCAGTATCAAGATTTGTTACTGTTGTGTATCAAGTTTGTTAAATACCATAATAGGAATACACCCCCTTAAACCATTTATATTTAGGGTGAGCAGTCAACAGTTATATTATAAACCTAACTTCTCTACTATTTTATGGGTAAAATATTGTAAAATCATTCTCTCCTTTAGGTATGTCTAAACCTGGAACTGCAGTGCGCTGGAGGAGAGCAAAAACTGAGGTGAGAATCTGGGTACAAATTAATAATAAACTCCTGACTTTATGAAGTTTCTCTACGCAGAGACAAAAAATGGGACCAAATAATGAATTTAACATCCATATTGTGTCTCTTCATCAGGACATCACCTCCAGAAACGAGTGAGGAGGAATCTCACACACACACACACTTACACACATCTGTGTGAAGTCTGTCCAGAGGAAGTGAGTTTGTGGACACACATCCTGCATCAGAGTTAAATATTAGTTGTAGATCAGTTTTTGTAGTGGTGTTTTCACTGATCAGCTAAAGAGTTCTGAATATAATAACTACTGAAGAGTAAGAGTGACGGAACAAGTGATGGCAGATGACTGTCACAGGAAATTTTATGTGCTAAGATAAGCATGCATTTTTAAAATAGATGGACATATCAATGCAGAATGACCATTCAGTAAATGTTTAAGAATTTGATCAATGTTCCTAAAGGAAAGACTGGATTGCATTATGAGTCAGTGGAGATGCCCTGCATGACACAGCATAGCGAAATGCATCAGCTTGGCTTGGTTAGACTCTTCAACATGGTGACCAGGGCATTATGTGTTATTGCCCAGCTTGTTTAGTCAGATTATCAGATTATAAAAAATAAAACTTACTGCAAAACATAGTTTAATATAATGGCTTTGCAGGAAATCTTTAACTTTTGATAAGTTGTAGCAAAGGAAATGCCAGCTTAACTTTGCACAGATGCCTCATATTTGTCAAGTGCCTTTGTTATACGAAACAGGAGGAGTGTTATTGCCATTTGCCTGGGTAAAAGTCACACATCCATGCTGTGTGATTTAAGAGGGCTGAAATTTTAAGCACAGAGTGCTGCTAATAGGAGCGCAATAATTAGATTTATTATAAAAACCTTGCACTTACAATAGGATTTAAAGCTGTTGTTTTTGAACATTGTTTGCAGGGAATTAGTGCTGCCAAAGAAGAACATGTTCTCGATTTACTGTATAATAAGTATATAATTTTGTCGCATTCATACAAGGCAGCTGCTCTCACAGAAAATTAAGCTTAACTGTGAGTAAAAAGCAGTGTCTATACAACATGACCAAAATGCATGAACTTATATCCTCTGAAGGGAATGGCTAGCTTCTGATGTTTTTATTAGGATGATGAAAACTTTTTTTTTTTTTTTACACAAAGATTCAAAGTTTGTAGACAGTGGAGTTTTTTAAAGGCAGCTCTGTTTTGAAGAGAACAAAGAGATTCATGAGGAAACAAAAGCAAAGCAAGGATACAATTAAGTGTTTAAAGTAGTCGACTCTCAATTTTAGAGGTTTAAAACTAGAAATCTGAACGCAAACATGTTTGAGACCAAGCCAAGGTGAATAAGTGAATTATTAAAATGCATTTATCTTAGCCAATAGATATCTAATGTGTTTATATGAACTGTACTGTCTTTGGTGTTTACTGTAAATGCTGTTGTAGCACCCATGAGCAATGAATCAAGAATTAATATTTCTCTATAAAATAGTCAATATTTACTGTAAAATGTTCTGTAGAATATGTATCATTATTAGGGGTCAAGCACAGAAAGTTTAAAGGTGAGGATGCTGAATGGATTTAAGCTGTTTCTGGCAAAACCATACATGGCCATGTAATATTAAAGGGCTGACGACGCCACTTATTGGGCAAAAGTTATAAGTAATTCTATTTATGGACTTCAAAGTGCTTGTCCTTAAATCCTTACCAGCAATGCTATGTCCAATCAGATTTACAAATCATTAAAATAAGGTTTTTGGTCCGTAAATGCTGCTTGCAGCTATATTTATAATAATTATTATTGTTAATACAACAATCAGTTAGATGAGGGATATAATCAATTAGTCCATTGTATCCCTTCGGAAATGGGATAAAAAATGTTGAAAAAAATACAGAAAAGAAAGAAATGTGTTTTTATTTATTCATATTTTTCAAATTATAGAATTAATAAACCACTGGGTACAGAGTTAAAAGGCAGGATTTTTCCAATATGGCTGCTTTAAACCATTGACATTATGATTGGATGTAATTTCATGCCAAAGCATGTAGTAAAATTAAGATGGAAGTGCAAAAAGCACATTCTCCACATTCTCCTGTACTAAACAAGCCTCGTAATGTGTTCACTGATCAGTAATCTGTTACAGAATTCAGTGAGGCAAATTATATAAAATTATTTCCCTGCCTTTGAACTGATGACTGCAGTGAACCTGTAACTGCATTTAACAATCGAAGAGATAAAGATTACTGTAAATAGTAAAAACTTTAGTTATTATGTATTATTCCACTGCATGTTGAAAGTAAAATGTGAAGTGTATGTGGTTCATGTAAAATATAATCTTATTTTATAGATTATAATCTTATGTAATTTGCACAAACATAATTTGCCATGTTAGAAAGTATTAAAGGAGTGATAGGCTTTAAAACAAATGTGTTTAAGGTTAATAGTTTTAAAGTGTATTTTGGAAAAAAAAAGGATAAATTGTCAATTTTCATCAATAAAGTATTACATATAATAGTTTTTGTTTATTGCTTTAAGCAAACACATTCTCCTTTAGCCAGGATACTCTTTAATATTGTTGTTTTTAAAATTCATACTGGATCAGAATCACTGCAGTTGATTGTTGTTGCTAATGTAATTAATATGTAATATAATGGGCCTGCATTGATTGATGGACTGAATTTACACATTTTGACAAATTTGCTCCAGATATTATTCAATTTGGTCTATTTGTTAACACAATGAATTTTATAAAAATAGTCTCATGTTATGGTAGCAGGAAGAGAAATTAAACAGGGCTTTGGGAAAAATTACTCAGATATTTAAAATGTGAGGGAGGAAAAACCCTGTTACAAATTATCCTGTTTTTTTTTTTTTATCTGTTATCTAACATTTAATATATTTAATTATATTCTTTTCTGGGATTTGTGTGTTTAATATGGATTTAGTGCATCTGGACATGTAGCTGTGAGATATCTGTATTCACCTTCTCAGGTACATGATAATGATATTAATACCAATAATCAAAGTTTTGTTATTCACAAACTCACAAAACAAATTGTTTTATTGAAGTATTGATTTTATTTAATCAGTCAGTTAGTCACTAAACCCGAAACAGTGAAACCTAATTTCCATCAATTCAGTAATTGATTGTAGATCTGCAGTGTGAAGATCTCTGCATCTGCCCATGACCTTTAGGAGTGAGAAATTATGCACTATAAACTATAAAAAATGTCATTTTCAGTTTAAACAGTTTTGAAACAGTGTTTGCACTTACCACCTCTGTTTTAAGCAGCCTCATCAAGTTTACAATAACCTAAAATAAATTATACAGATATGATAAATAAGTTTTACATAAACTGTGGAATTACAGTCACACGTCATATTTGCCTGTCTTTGTTTTACTTAAGCTACACAATCAAGATTCAAATGCGTCAGACACAAACCATTTTTCAGAGGTGCCTTTAAGAAGTCTTCCATATAAACGCACTCCATTTTTGACTTAAATTCCTGTATCACTTCATCTGGTGTGTTTTCATTACGAGCTGCAATGGGGGACAGACAGACATTCATTTTGAATACAAGTCTGTTGTATAACTGGATCACTTTGCATTGGTGACTTTACATGCAGCACACATACAGTATTTGAGATTTACTTTAAGGTTTCGGGGTGGGTGCACATTGAATTAAATGTTTCCATTGCTGTCCAGTTTAACTTGTTGCTCTGATCATGCAAGTGAAAGAATACAAAGATCAAACATGATACTGACCAAATAGCATAGCACTGGCTTCCTCGTTTTCATCCACAAGCAATATTATAATGCATGAAGGGCAGTTTATGAGCTTGCCATCCCAGATCAGCGCAACAGCATCATAATCTGCTTACACGATACATTTTAAAAAGGAAATGAAATCACAAGAAATCATTTATTTTTTTAAATAATAACAACTAATAAAAATAATGATAAAGATTATTAATGGATCTCATGGAATAATATTGCTTGATATCAACTCATTATATAGTGTAAAACATGGATAGTCAGTGCTGAATTACTGTTTCAGACTGATCAGATTGTATATCAGTTCCTACCGGTTCTAAACAGGAAAGGGCCTGACACAGACAAAGCAAAGTAGCTCCAAGTATTTTTCTGACACTGATCTCCACTGTGATAAACAAAAAGATTTTATATAGTAAATAATAGAACAGTCAAATGTCAGTGTGTGTGTGCACTTGACCACACAAAGACAGTAAAATAAGGAAAGTTTGACTTTGTGGGGTCCTTAAATCAGACAAGATTGTTTTAATGTACTTATAGATTGTTATTGTTTTAACATTTGTATGTACGTATGTATATATGGTAGGTTTAGGTTTAGTGTAGATTAGGACCATACTATAGTGACTTTTAACATTCTATAAAACATTCTTTATTATCATTTATAAGAGGTTGTCTTTGTGGGTCCAACAAAGCAGTATATTTCTGATTTTACTATCTATATTTATTGTATATTTCTGTTTTTACTATCTTTGTGGGGACATTAGGACCCCACAAAGTAGTATAAACAAGTGTGTGTGTGTGTGCGCAGTTTTCCACTCACACGCGAGCGTTTTCAGTCACTGTCAGGGTGTCATTAGCACCTTTCTGAATGTGAAGAATAGAGCTGTCGGTGATCTTGAAGGACTTAAGATCATCTTCATCCCATGCAGCTGCTGCCACAAAATACCAGGTGCCCATATACTGCACAGGAAGAATTTTTAAAGTAAATATTGGAATAAATACACACACACAAATAAGATCTAAAGGCTTAGGAATAAAGGCTTTTCAAGCTTCTTACCTCATCAGTACTAATAACAGCAGTGGAGAGAGGAGCTGGAGGAAGACATGGCACCATGACCTGGATCCCAGAGTAAAACAGGCCCATTAGTGAGCTCACAGCACCCCATAATGTGCTCATAAGCATGGCTGCATCAGTGAGATTGCCTGCTTTGACGGAGATGTTTTAATACAGTGCTCAAGGGGACTTTCACCCTGATTTGTTAGCCTTTTTCTGTTTGTTAGATAGTCTGGTAATGGTTGATAGTGTGTTTGTCAGGGCAATGTGCAAGTACACCACAAAACATCTGACCTTGTCCTGGACCACTATCTCTACCCACGCAACCCTGCAAAAATATACATGCAAAGCCATTCAAATGGAAGATAATGTGACAATGTGGTTTAGTCTTCGCAATGTCTCACAAATAAATCTTGATGGTAAAAAACAACAACAACAGAACTCACAGGAAAGAAATATAGAAGAGAGCACTAACTGTTTCTCCTAGACAGTAATGAGATTAAAAAGAAAGGAAATGAAGACTTCTGCTTTAAATTTTTCATTCAATATGTTTGTGACCTTTGGAGCATCAGTTGCATTGCTCTCCAGTGCAAAATGCAGCCTTGCCACTGTCTCAAGGTCCTCTTATTTCCAGCGTGTTGAAATATGTTCCCTATATAGACATCTCTGTGGAAACTTTTGTGGAAATATTTAAAAATGACATTTGATGGGTGCCTGCCACAGGAAAATGAAACAAAAATATTACAGTGGTAAAAAAAAACTATTGATGTCACTAAGTGTTTGTTGTTGTTATTATTATTATTATTACTATTTGTAATTTATCTTGCTGAAGAACAGAGCAACGGTCTTTGACAGTTCAAAGATCAAATATCTTTGGGACAATTCAAAGATCCGGTATCTTTGTACAGTGTCACATGCATGCAGGGTTGGATTATATTGGGTTATCTTGCTCCATGTTTCTCACAATTCATATATTACTCTTGGTTAATACATTTGTAAAACACTGCGCTAAGGTTATGATTTCAGCAAATGAGACTTTTTTTTAAATGTCAAAAGTTACTTTAAATGTCAAAAGTTACAAAATTATCTAAATGCATTGCTGTTTGCTTTTTGCAATATACAAAAAAAAGAACTTACCACCTGATCTAGTCAGTGTTTTAAAAAGAGGTAGGCCTATATAAAAATTTTATTAAAACGTTGATTAAAATAAGAAATATAAAATTAAAATGTATTGAAAATTAAGTACATTTTGAAAATGGAAAATAAATACATTTGGACAAAACAAAACAAAAAGTATAATTCCTGAGGATGTGGACAGTGAGTAGAATGTCACATGTTGCCTATTTTGTCATACTATTTTGAACTTTGGTTTCAGAAAATTTCAAAATTCAGGTTCGCTAGATGGCTCTGAATGATTTTTAACTGAACTCAGTTTTATAATGTAGGTTTGTTTTTTAATTAAAGTTAAGTATTCATTTTAATATATGGTAAGATATTTTAATATTTAATCCTTAAAACGTACTAGTAACCCATCTATTTTCATGCTACTCATACTTATTTTTTATGATACTATCAACTATTCCATTAGGTAGCCTACGTATTCATTGGCTGCTAGTGCATATTCTTTAGTAGTGCTTATTCTTTAGGTACTAGTACTTATTCATTAGATACTAGTTCAATACTGTATTCACTTTCATTTAGATATTAGACATTACATAGATTAATAGATTCTTCATTAGATAAGTACTTATTGTACTTATTCAACATCAAGAAAATCAGGCCCTTTCTTTCAGAACATGCTTCACAACTCCTTGTTCAAGCTCTTGTTCTGTCCAAGCTGGACTATTGCAGTGCTCTCTTGGCAGGTCTTCCAGCCAGTTCTATCAAAACTATAAATATGTTGTTTTGTGTCTACATTCAAAAAGCTATAAAAATAAAAGTTCTGGATTGCACAGACCAGTTCCACCTCAGATTGAGAGTACACCTTCCCACGATGTCAGCTGCGTCGTTTCAGCACTGTGTGATGTGGAATTACAAAATAAGAGCACCCACAACTTTCATAAATATGTTGTTTTGTGTCTACATTCAAAAAGCTATAAAAATAAAAGTTCTAGATTGCACAGACCAGTTCCACCTCAGATTGAGAGTACACATTCCCACAGTGTCAGCTGCGTCGTTTCAGGACTGTCTGATGTTGAATTACAAAATAAAAGCCTCCCAAATCTCATAAATAAGGTGCTGCATCTACTTTCAAAAAGCTATAAAAATAACCAACACCAGCAGATGACATGGCAGCCCAAATCATCACTGACTGTGGAAACTTCACACTGGACCTCAAGCAACTTGGGCTATGAGCTTCTAAACCCTTCCTCCAGACTCTAGGACCTTGATTTCCAAATGAAATGCAAAAGTTACTTTCATCTGAAAAGAGGACTTTGGTCCACGGTGTTGTCTGAAGTCCACAGTCAACGCAGCCAACTACCAGGAAATTTTAGAACACTTCATGCTTCCTACTGCTGACAAGCTTTATGGAGATGCTAATTTCATTTTCCAGCAGGACTTGGCACCTGCCCTCACTGCCAAATGTACCAAAAGCTGGTTAAAAGAGACTGTCACTGCCTACATCACCAAGTGCATTGATGATGTAACAGTCACAAAGACCATCACTGTCCGGGCCAACCAGAAACCGTGGATGACAGGGGAGGTCTACAGACTCCCCATTGCTCAGAATGCTGCCTTCAGAGCTGGAAATGAGGTGGGCCTGAAGACAGCTAGGTCCAACCTATCCCGCGGCATCAGAGAGACTAAAAGACAGTACTCCAGGAGGATAGCCCATCATTTCAGCGACAGCAGAGACACTCGGAGCCTGTGGCAGGGGATACAGACCATTACGGACTACAAGCCCCCACCACGCACCTGTGACAGCACCATCTCCCTGCAAAACGAGCTGAACGTCTTCTTCGCTCGCACTGAGGAACAAAACAGCACCACTGCACAGAAGAATCCACCTCCTCCCAGCCACCAGGTGATGACGCTGTCCCTGGACAGCGTGAAGAGATCCCTCAGCAGGATCAATGCACATAAAGCTCCGGGTCCTGACAACATTCCTGGGCGTGTAATGAGAGACTGTGCAGTGGAACTCACTGATGTCTTCACAGACATTTTCAACATCCCGCTAAGTCAGGCTGTTGTCCCCACAAGCTTCAAAGCTACCACCATCATTCCAATCCCAAAAAAGCCGTCTCCATCCTGCTTCAATGACAACCGTCCAGTTGCACTTACCCCCATCCTCATAAAGTGCTTTGAACGGCTAGTCATGCACCACATCAAGTCTGCCCCCCCTCCTTGGACCCCTTCCAGTTTGCATATCGGTCAAAACGCTCGACCGATGACGCCATCGCCACTACCCTCCACTCAGCACTCACACACCTGGACAAAAAAGACTGAGATGCAGTCAGTGCATCTATTATAGCTTTTTGAAATTAGAGACAAAACAGCATATATATGGAAGTTGTGGGGGCTCTTATTTTGTAATTCAACATTAGACAGTCCTGAAACGACGCAGCTGACCCTGTGGGAAGGTGTACTCTCAATCTGAGGTGAAACTGGTCTGTGCAATCTAGAACTTTTATTTTTATTGCTTTTTGAAAGTACACACAAAACAACACATACGTAAAAATTGTGGGGGCTCTTATTTTGTAATTCAACATCAGACAGTCCTGAAACGAAGCAGCTGACACTGTGGGAAGGTGTACTCTCAATCTGACGTGGAACTGGTCTGTGCAATCCAGAACTATTATTTTTATAGCTTTTTGAATGTCGGCTGGCTAGCAAGCGTATATTCTTGCTTTATTTGTAAGATGAGATTGGAGGGCTTTGATTGTATTCAATTCAATCAGGACCGTTACTGAACTGTGTGGTGGGGGGAAAAATATCGCGTGATCGCTGGCTAGGAGCCACTGCTTCGACAGTATCTCTGCACGGTTTTACAGTAATTAGGCGTTTATGCGCGCCCCTCGAACTAATCGTGGCGGCTACGATGCCCGTGTTTCGCCCTAGGCGGCTGGCTTGACCGCAGTGCAGGCCGGGACACCCGGCAAGGAAACAGTATGTTGTTTGATATGTTCCTTTCCTACTCCTTGATTTCATATGTTCAGCGGTTTTATCCCCCTTTGTTACGTGTGCCCCTACGTTGTATAGGGTCTGTACTTCCGTTTCGTTTTATTCATCTGACGGATTGGCACTCCCGTCACACCAAACTAAATGGACTCCTTATATATATTAATTATCTATATTGAATTTATATGTGTGTGTGTGTGTGTGTGGGTATTATAGGATGGATTGTGTTGGGGTTGTCATACACATATATGTAGCTTTTTTGGTGTTTGGCTTTAGGTATGTAGCATCATTAGTAGACTCTTATACCTTTTGTTCTTAATATTTGAATGTTTTTGCTTATTTTTGTTTTTAATTTAAAGTAAAGATATTTAAATAAAATAAAATGTTAAGTTTTGAATTTTTGTTGTATGCATTTGTCATTTTTTATTTAATTTCTTTATTTTTAAAATGTCTATAAGTAGTATTTATAAAGTTTTAGCTTTTAGTTTTGGATCTGTTTTTTAGTTGTTTTAATACTACAGTTGATTGCTTCTGTTGTTCTCATTTGTAAGTCGCTTTGGATAAAAGCGTCTGCTAAATGACTAAATAAAAAAAATAAATCCAAATTACCAGGGTATATGTACACGTAAGCTACTGGTAACAAACCCCCCGGATAGTACTACACGACAACACACCCCCCCCTGTATTTTACTGTAAACCGCAAAGGATTATGGGAAAATATATGGTCACTACTGTATTTCCTCACTACTGTTCTTTTTTGACTTTGGTAGAAGTGGCCATAAAAGGACAAAAGAGAAATGCACCTTTAACTCGGCAAAGGGTTAGTATATTATTTCTGTTTTATGCAAAACTGCGATATTTTAAGATGTTTTCACTTGTTAACAGCAAACTAACATTATTCATCGTGTAATTTTTTTATGTTGGGAGTTGGAGCCTTTTTTTCTGACTGACGGCCCGAATGTACGGTGGCCGAGAAGTGCAAATCAAATCACAATTCTGAAAACAAAATAACAAATTACAAACGCAAATGCAAGTCTAAAAAACAAAATAACAATTCAGAAAGCACAACAACAATTCAGAAAACATTATAACAAGTCAGAAAACGCAATGACAAATTCGAAAACAAAATAACATGTCAGAAAGCACAATGAAAGATCAGACAAACCGGAAAAAGTAGGTATAGTTTGAGACAGCGCCATTGGTTTGGGATTACTCACCGCTGACTGGACGAGACATCTGTCAATCAAAAAATACGGAGTGTTTATTTAAATTTAGTTAAAAGTAGCTGCAAACCGTCAGCTCCACTGGCGCAGATGGATAAGCGCGTGTTGTTGGCTTTTTGACGCGATCGACCCGGGTTCGAACCTGCCTTTTGCCGAACTTTTTTCCCTCCCTTTTCAAATCTCGTATCACATCGTAAAGGCATTTATTTTCAATAAAAATTAAGGAAATAATCAAAAGGTTGAAAATAAAGTATCGGGTAGGGTTAGGGTAGGTGTAGGGAGGGCTTTATTGTACCAATAAGGTGGCATCCATTTAATAATTAAAATTATAATTTACACTCAATACGTTATTGTATACTGTTTTATAATGTACTACAATACTGAAGTGCAGATAATTGCCACTATTTGCAACAAGTAGTATACTTGATAGTAGAAATCCTGCTATTTTAACATAGTGTAACTAGGTATTTGCACTTAGTGTAAATAGCATATTGCTAAAAATACTGCTATTTTCAATTAGTGTAAATAGAACTATGCTTAATACGGATTTTGAAAAGGGAGAAAAAAATTCGGCAAAAGGTGGGAGTACCGGATCGAACTGTGTTCGATCACGTCAAAAAGCCAAGGGCAAGCAGTTATCCACCTGCACTACTGGAGCTGATGTTCTGCAACCACTTTAGGACTAAGTAAAATAGATACCCCGTATTTTTTATTCCATAGTAAGGGCAATTCATACAATACATTTAAACTGAGATACCTAACGGAAGTCGTGGTCTAATGGTTAGAGAGTCGAACTCATAACCAAAGGTTGCGGGTTCGAGTCTCTGTACTGGCAGGGAGTGTAGGTGGGGGGAGTGAATGTACAGCACTCTCCCCCACCTTCAATACCATGACTGAGGTGCCCTTGCGCAAGGCACTGAACCCCCAACTGCTCTGGGCGCGGCAGCATAAATGGCGCCTACGGCTCCGCGTGGATGCGACTTGTGATGTGCGCGCGCACTTGGATGGGTGCAATGCAGAGCCACGAGATTCGAGTATGGGTCACCATACTTGGCCACATGTCACATCACTTTTTTTACTTTAATACCATCTCCGAACTTTCTACCAGGACTCTGCTGTTCTTCGGCTGGTTTTTCCTGTATACGTTGATTGACAGCGAATATGGTCTCGTCAGTCAGCGGTGAGTAATCCAACCAATGCTGTCTCAAACTTACCTACACTCTCGGTTTTTGTCTGATTTGTCCTTGGTTTCTGAATTGTTATAATTTTTTCTGAATTGTTGTTGTTTTCTGAATTATTTTGTTTTTTAGACTTGCTTTTGCGTTTGTAATTTGTTATTTTGTTTTCAGAATTGTGATTTGCTTTGCACTTCACGGCCACCATAGGGGGAATGCCGCCAAAAGGCTGATAACATCGACTGGTGAGTAAGTTAAGGTCACCTATATTAGACGAAATAAACCTTAGTTAAACCGAGAAACATGTTTGTATGTTCTGCTGCCCTCTGCTGGTCACCTATATTAGTCGAAATAAACCTTAGTTAAACCGAGAAACACGTTTGTACGTTCTGCTGCCCTTTAATGCAAGTTTGCTCCTCTGGCGAGTCATTATTTAACCTTAACAGCGAATTAACGTGAAATACTGAGGTAAAATGCGTTAGGCAAACCACTGTTTCAGTGGAGATTTTGTTCAAACAGTATTTAAGTCAGAAAGTGTGTACCAATGTCGTATGTAACTTTAGAGACTGTCCCTAAATTCAGCGACAGACGTAACGTTAACATAAAACAGCGAGCTAACAACCTACTGAGAAAAACTGAGTTAAACACCAGTTAAGATCTTTTGTATTTTATTTTCAAGTTTGTGGTCATGTCGTCTGCATCGGAGGTGTATTGGAGTCTTGTGATTGCCTCGTAGCGGTGCTAACAACAGAGCTTCCATCAGCTTAACTAACTTAATGTCACTAAATTAGCCTCTAGCTTCTGTTCTCCACTAACTCACAGAACAGATTTGACTTTTTAAAGAGAGGAACATGCTAGCGCATGTTGAATAAACATGAGCACTAACGTAAAACATTTCAAAATCGAAACCCGGTGTGGGTGTTTTTAAATCACTGTATTTATGAAGCCAACGACTGTCTTCAGACCATTTTGGATGTCACTTTCATTTCTTCTTGCATGTAATGTCTGATAAAGAGAAAACGAACGTGCCCACAAAAACACGTGCGTACGCCTCTCTTCCAGATGTGACATTTATAAATCGCAAAAGATCTTGAAATCATGCGGAGCTGACTGGTGTCAGATCTCCGCCTTCTAAACGCCCCCTAATTAATATCATTAACCATATAAAAGAGCACACGCCAATAACCGAATTTCTATGCTTGAGAATGACAAAAAAAAAAAACCTTTACAGAGTCAGAAATTGAGGTCCTGCTGGACGGAGATAGAGGTTCGTGCGGGGACACTTTTATTTAATAATGTGTAATTATTCTGCGGACAAACTGTGTGTGTTGTTATATTTTTTCAAATGACTATTATCAGCTTACTCCTTCTCGACACAGTCGTAGCAGTCGTGTCGGTTTCCCAAAATTCGCAATCCACTCCGCTTCCCGTCCCTTCTGTCCTCCACAGTGCGCCCTCCTACCTTAAACTCCTTGCTCTGCCCACTCCATCTACCCAGTTCTCCGTTATCCGTTTTTCCCGTTTCGACCATTCTTGCTACCCCTTCCCACCCCGTTCTTGCCGACCCTTGGCCGTGTCCTATCTCCGTCCCTCCCTTCTTCCCCGCTTATGGTCTCCGGTCTGCCCCCCCCCTGCATGTCTTTGGCATTTTCTTTCTCATTCACACGTTCCTAATGCTGGCTCAAATGTTGCCCTTACTGTCCTGCACCCCACCTCTATAGTCGGGCTCCTGCCCTAAGGCTTTTTCTGGTCGCCTCGTCGTCCCCCCTTCCTTTTCGCCTTAGGCGCCTAACTCGCCCGTTTCTTACTGCCCCCTTTACCTCTTCTCATGCGCCTTTCATTGCCTCCCTCGCTCCTAAGCGCTCAGCATCACGCAGAGAAAAAGGAGAAAGCGGGCAGCCCGACCCGCACCGGCAGAAGGGAGAGTGAGGAGGAAGGTGCAAGGGGAAGGAGAAGAGAGCTTAGCGGGCGGCAGGGAA
The DNA here is from genome assembly GCA_018155175.1 of Sinocyclocheilus anophthalmus. Lineage (NCBI taxonomy): Eukaryota > Metazoa > Chordata > Actinopteri > Cypriniformes > Cyprinidae > Sinocyclocheilus > Sinocyclocheilus anophthalmus. The sequence goes on from JADLZN010004470.1 coordinate 36,073, forward strand.
CATGGGAATCAGTGCACGGATAGAAACAAGTGCTGGCGGGGGGGGGGCTGGGAGGGGTGGGAGGGGCGAACGCGGACGGACCGACAGCACGAGCCGCAGCGCCGCAGGAGGAAGCGGCTCGGAATGTGGGCCCAGGGTGCGCAAGGCATTAAGGAAGCGGAGAAGGAGGTGGGGGGCCGGGGTGGGGAAGTGGCGGCAGAGGAGAAGGAGACAGTTCACGGAGGAGACAGAGAGAGGGGAATGGGGGGGAAGGAGAAAAAGAGAGACCGGAGAGTCAGTTCTTGCGCCGAGTCGGTGTCACCAGACCGAGGAGGGCAGGGAAAATCGCATCCCTCAACCCTTCCCCCCGTGTGTCCAGGTCCCACCCCCCCCCCCAATGGTTATCGAGTGAAGCTGTGTTTTTGTTTTTTTTGTTTCAGAAGCTGTTCTGGTGTCGCCCAGTTTAAGTTTAGAGGGTTATGAGGGAAGGGACGATCGGCAACTACCGGGGGGGTGCCCCAATAACATAGGTCTTTACAGATTTGAAGATTTATTACGCTTATGCGTATTGACCAAATAGATGACGGGTAGATAGTAGCACTATCTCGCTAAAGAGCAGGACGGGAAGGCGCCGTAGTCCGGAGCCGGCGTCGATGACTGGTCCTGCAGAGAGTGAGCGCTAATGTTCAGCTTCCACACAAACACTTGAATATAGCGCACATTTCTCTAGCTTAACATTAGATTGAGCGACCATGTAAAGTTACTAATACTTAAATATTTCAGATGATAAGCCATAATTGTGGGGATGATTGTAGGCGGCGGTTTTTTGGAGTCTGCCCGGATGTACTGTATACCATAGCCGGCAGGCGTCTCGAGTGAACCTTTGCCACTCTGTGGCGTTGTTTTTTGCGCCTCACCCTTAGCGTGTCGTGTCGACACGCTCTGTTGTCAACTCCCCCTTAGTCGAATATGGGGGCAGCCCCTAACTATACGTTCGTCTTTTATCCCCCCCCCCGATGTACCTGACCCCCCCCTCGTTTCCGGTGATGTCCTTGTCTTGTCCCAGCCGCCCCGCCGCGGTGTGCTCCGCTCCCACCCGTTCGCGCCCTGTCCTTGCCTCGCTCGTATTACACGTTTTGAGCCGACCGGGGGCCTGCTCCCCGGCTCCTCTTAATATCGCCACAACACACTCCCAGCCACGCACCCATCGCCGTCTTTTCACATCCGGCTCGGTTTCAGTCATGAGCCCGGCCCCTATGCCCGGCTCTCAGTGCCCTCTCCCCCTCCCTCTCCACCTGCGCCGAAGACGTCGAGATTGACTCCCTTGTGCAACCCTGTCCTGCTGCCGCTATTGTTTCCCCTCCCTTCCACGTACCTGTAGTCTTCGCCCGCCGCTTTTACTCACAGAGCCTTACAACTGATGCCACTGGAAGCAAATCCCCATCCCACAGAGCCAATGGCTGATACCCAGTGCCTACACCCCCACGTCTTCCTTGGGTTTATGCAGTACAACGTAGCCAGAGTTTTGTACAGACTATAATCCTATCACTCACCACACCTCGCACAAGCCTAGCGCACGCTCGTGTTCGAGGTCTTTTGCCTGTGTTAGCATGCTCTATCACGATGAACAGCACTGGATTCGAATACATCCGAAGCTAGTTTTTTTAAAGAATACATTAGCTAGAGAGGGCTAGAGTTAGAGGTTCAAATACAGATGGACGAGCTGCGTTTAGCAGCACTGTAAATCGGTTGCTGTACATTTTACCCGTATCTCCAGGACGAGGCTGCAAGGACATTCTGCTCAAAAAAAACCATGTTTACCGTATAACTGTAATGCATTTGACAGTACAATAATGTATGTACGGTATTGTAGATTTACAGTATTTTAATTAACACAAATATGTTCATTTACAAGTAGTACTGGTAGAGGTGAGTCATTGAGTTTTAAATAAAAATTTACCTGTCAAAAAGAAGCACAAATCCAAGTGGTGTAGAGGAGAAGTCACAAGTCATGATTTTTACCGTTGATTTACTGTTTTTTCTGTACTTTGGATCAAATAAATGCAGGCTTGGGCTTGGTGAGCAGAAGAGAATTCTTAAAAAAACATTAAAAACCTTACTGTTCACTAATTTGACTGGTTTGTAAATAAAAACTACAGTAAAAAAAAAAGTTTGTGGTTGTTAAAGTTCAGGCGTTTTGACAGTTAAAAGTGAACAAGCTCTCAGCTGAGAAACCGCCAGGGGGGATTCAGGCGGCTACCCTTTCCAAAATTCCACTGATCTGTGACTTTCAATGGATTTGGTGCCCAACAAATTTAGGACGGTTTATACACAACATTTTATAAACGAAGCCCCTGGCCCTAGGAGTTTGTTCTGCTCTTCCTCCAGTTGCTCATTCTGGCATGAGAACCAACGGACCACCTACTGTTCGTTCCGCCGGTATCAGTACCTATAGGAGGATCGCGATTGACACACTGTACCAGTATTTTGAACGGGTGTGTTGGGACGTAAGAATTAATGAAGATTGAACCGGACGTGGATTATCTAGTCATCAGGTAACTCACAGCGAAACGATACTGAGTCGGCTGCCTTACAAAGTGTAGTGTTTAACGAGAATAGATCAAGGTTTCTTTATCAAGCACATCACAAACCGTTGGAGCGAGAGCAGAGGTCACAAATAAAAGACTCTGAGATGCAATTAACTGTTTGAAAGTCAATTAACTGTTTATTTCTATTAAATACAACACCGACAAATCCAGTTAGTGTTTCTGTTGTGACTAGCTGCAAATATAAATGTATAATCTATAATTATATCTAATTTAGATCATAAACTCTTTGAACAACACATCCTGTACATTTTAGGTACATCTGCTATTCAGGTCAAAGTGAGCATTTCATGTTGAAGGTATCAGAGTCTTAATGTGCTCACACCAGCTTTCTAATGTTGGCTTTCATATGGTCTCCCTGCAGTATGTATACATAATGTATAATGCATCTCACTGCTTTAGTTTTGGCAAAATTACCTGTTTAAAGTTTAAATGTCTGAACACTGCAACATTACACTTGGAACTGGCTGCACATCTTATTTTAAGCTCTCAGTGGTTGCAGGACACTTGCAAACATCAACAGAATATATCAAATATATTAAAACTACTAAAACATCCAAAGTGGTGTCCTGCACTCTCTGTTGTGAGCATGTGTATCTTTCAGGGCAACGTGTCTTGCTGTGTGTGGGTCTGTATATGAGAGAGCACGTGCAAGTCAGGGTGGTGTTTCTTGGTGTGTATGCGCAGGTACTGTTTCCCTGCGAATCGTTTTCCACAGCGGGTGCATTCGTACGGTCTTTCTCCGGTGTGGACAGTCTGGTGAGCAGTGAGGTGCCCGGACTGCGTGAAACGCTTCCCGCACTGCTCACAGCGGTACGGCCGTTCTCCAGTGTGAATGCGCATGTGTGTGTCCAAACTCTGTGATGTGGTGAAACACTTCCCACAGATCGAGCAGATGAAGTGTCGCTTGCCGGCTTCACCTGTCCGTAGAGCACCTAACCGGCCATAGAGACCCAGCCCTGAGACGTTACCCAGAGCAACGAGCCGCTGTGCAGCAAACAATGGAGAATTATGGGATATGAGAGAGTCTGACCCGCCAATCCTCTGTGGAGAGGTCTGCAAGTGTGTGAGCGTGTTACGGACAGAGTGCGTGGCCCAATCAGATACCGGATCCATATCAGCCTTCATGCACAAGTCTTCATGAAACACTCGATGGATTTGGGAAGCGCGTGTATCCGACGAGGTTTGCGCAAGGGAGAAGGAAGCATTATCTGAAGCAGCCAAGTCGATGCTGGAGTGCTGGGACTCATCAGCGCCGGAGTGTGTGTCTGCAAACGTGAGAGTGTGAGAGTGTGTGTCATGGTCAGGGGAGTGGGAGAGTGTGTGAGAATCCTGTCCCGAAAGTTCAGCTACATCTGGTTTCAGAGAGTCGTGAGTTACTGCAGAAACACTTTCACCTTCATCCTCATCGTCGTCATCATCTGTTGAGAAACACACACAGTATGAACTCATTTTGAAGGGTTAGGTATGAACATTCCTAGTATGCAGTATATTTTCATGCCCCCTCATAGATGCACTAATATTTTGGATCATTTTTAACATATCTGGTTGACAATTTTTTTTTTTTAAATAATGTAAAAAAGTAATACAACTTAATTGAGCTGCTTTACAGCTGAAACTGAATGAATTATGACACTGATAAATCTAAATGTTTATTACAGTGAAGCTGCTTTGAAACAATCTGTATTGAATAAAGTAAATAAATATGACTTCATTATCGATTACTTAAAAGTTAAAATATTAATTTACATAGAAAATATGCAAAGGCAAATACTTAAAAGACAATATACATACTTAAAATAAGCATACATATCTCAAATTTGGCTTGGTCAGCTGGGGCTTAAAATGCAATGTTCAGAAAATATTATCGATCTAACTGTACTGACACTAAGATGAGAACACACAAAACCTGAACTGAGCTGAACAATAAAACAAGCCCTTCTGTAGAGCTGCTTCATAGCGGACACTGACGTCGTTTCATAATTGAAGTCTGCAGCATCAAAACTATATTGAAATGAATTGAATCAACACTCAACTGACTTGAGTTGAATAATGACACTTTTGTCTTCTGCACAGATGCCATCTGATGAATGGAGACGAATCTGATGTCATTTCATAATTCATGAACTGCCACACTGATGAACTGAATCAACATTGACCTGAATAATGACAATATTGTCTTCTGAAGAGCTGCTTTATAGCTGAAATTGAGGTTGTTTCATAATTAGTTACCTTAACAGTTTATATTATGTGTAAGTATAAAATATGAAACGTCTTATAATCTGTTCCTTGTGCCGAACCGTGACATTTGTTTACATTTTATTGAAGTTGTGTGCTTTGCCATAAAGTCTGGTGAAGCATTTAAAAAAATATCTCCTTGAATTACAACACAAGCATATACATTTGTATTAATTAGTGAGTTTCAATGGTAATGCATAACAGGAATGACCCGAGGCGCCTCACCTCCCAGCGGCGGCTGCTCGAGACCTTCCTCTTTGATCTGCATTTGGATCAAATCTCTTTGCTCACGAAACTCGCGCATCTGGAAGCCGAACAAAACAAATAATAATTGCGTGTACACTCATCATTTTACTTGCACTATAATCACAAAATACCCAAAGCAACTGGTCATCTAACCTCTGCTACTGTACCCCGGCTGGTGGACTCCCCGCCTCCGGGCGTTTTTCTGCCCACTAGCGATTCGCGAGCACTACCATCACACCGACCGTCTCGCGCTACCGTTTTCTCGTCGCTGTACCCCCGCGCCGCAACGATGGACTCTATAAGCTGCAGTTTCCGTCGGAGTTCCTCGTTTTCTTTCTGGTGGCGTGAGATCTCGATGTGTAAAACGGCGTAGCCGTCGTCCACAAGCTCGCAGATTTCTGCCACCGCCGCACGAGTCAGCGTCTCCATGATGGTCGCGAGCTGGGTGTGAAACGCCCGGTAATTCGCCATTCTTCGCGTTTGGGCCGCGGAAAACCGTGTACGGCGATTATTGCGTTCGTTGTCCGTGAAGTAAGGCTGTCCGGTGTCGTTTTGATTTTCGGTCTGAAACGGTGTAAACGCTTTGACACTGTTGCTAGTGGAGGCTGATGTCGTTTCCGGGGGGCTTCGCTCAGATGTTTTGTCTAAATAAAAGTCACGTGGACTATTTTTTGTAATGTTCAAACTAGAACATCATAAAGTGCCAATATAATTATTACCAATGAAATGTCTGATAACTGAATTCACAGGTAACTAGGACACAGATAGCGTACAAAATCATATGATTTAAATGCAGAAAAATGTATCCTCCTAAAAACGTTCCTGTTTTTAGTTACACTAAACAAATATGGGTGGGTGGTCCTTTTGTGTGTGTGTCTGTGTGTGTATACACACAAAATGTAAACAATTGCAGCAGTTCTGATATACAGTAACTTAACTCATGCTCTGAGATTTGTTTAAATATATTAGAAATAAAATACAGGAATCTTAATCCAAGTACATTGGAAGGTTCTGGACTCCCCATCCCACACAGAAAGACAAACATCACAAGACTAACATGACTCAAATTTAAGAGACAATTTCAGGTTCAATACTTTGGGTGGTTTATTTGACTCCCAAACAACAGCTTTAGATCATTTCTTTTGTAAGTGATGAGTTCAAAATCCTGATCGTGTACATTTCGTTATCATTCTTCATGATATAAGACATTTCCAATTATGCAATTAACATACATTTCAATAACTAATTATTTCATGGTTACAGGTGTATTATCATCTGTATCAGAAAGAACTATTAAAAGTAAAGAATATAACATTTATTAATCATGGCATAAGGACAGGTATGAGTACATAAGATAGAAGTGAAGGCGGCTGCATTTATCTGCGGCTGGTGCTACCAGATTTCCTCTTTCCAGCAAAGAGATGTTTAGGTTTGACATCAAACACATGTCGATCAGATTCTCCCTTCCTTCCCTGCTGGTTCATGTCCTTCTGCGAGTTCTTCATCATGGTCTTTACCTTCTTCAACATCTGGGGCAAATATGACAAACAGACAGTCCAATGAACACATTACTCTATGAAAATCTTGGTAACACTTTGCATTAAGGTTCCCTTTGTAAAGGGTTTATAAAGGTGTTCATTAATGACTAATAATTATAAATCATGGAAAAACAGACATGGATAATCCATGATAACTGCATGAATAAAAAGCCACTACTGACTCCATTTTAACTCTGGTTTGTTTAGATCAGTGGTTCTCAACCTTTTTTGGGCCAGCGCCCCCCTACCCATTATCCAGGTCCCTTACCGCCCCCCCATCAAATAAAATGTAGTCTAATCGTCTTCACTGAATATTAAAGTTGATTATCATTTTGTGTTTATAATGAAGACTGTACGTACAGTAGGCAACCTGTATTTGTTTTTTTTCAATATTTTGTCATGTCACTTTTCTTTCTATGTTGCTTACCAGAAGCTGCTCTGCGTCTTAACCACGATACTCTGCATAAAGGTCATGATGCCTATCCACAGAAATGTATAACACCTGATTTCTTGTTTATCAAGATGAAATTATCGGTTTATTTTTGAAAAAAATAAATAAAATAAAAAAAAAAACATAAGAGCACAACCATGACTTCATGAGATATTTGTGTGGACAAAGGTGTGTTTGTAGTTACATTTTTACGTTACGATAAATACATTTTTCATGATACGCTGCCATTTATGCGTGGTAGGACGGTCCTGTCGCCACTCTGCTCCTGAATGCAATTTCGCGTACATCTGCTCACGTTGTACTGATTTTCTGGGTACACTACAGGATCGCTTTGCTCATCCCGACATAGATCTAAGCGCTGTTTTTTCCCCAAGTAGGTTTGCGTAACCCCGTGTCTCCGCTTCCTTGTGCTAGTTTATTAAATTAGTTACCATACAAATAAAAATAACTCTGAATTGTTTAATGAGTTTACTTGTATAAGCCACTTCATAAGTCAGCGCCTCTCTCTTCCTCTTTAAAACCAATTTTGTTTTCTGCCCAGCTCAGGTACAACACACTGTTTTGTTTAGTGTTTCTGGTCTCTGTCCGTCGTGCTGGTCTGTGTCGCACCGACCGCTTCCGATCGGGCACGCCTCACCTCGGGCAGGGATAAAAAAAAAATACTACTTTTGGTGGAACATTAATAATTATGAATAATACTTGTCTCTTTGTGTGTCCACCCCTTTACATCGTAAGGTGCTCTGCGTGTCCAACTGCCGGCTCCCGCGAACTAAAATCGGTGGTGTGGTCATCCGCCAGCGGAGAACCAGCGCCGTGCGAGTACAGGTCCTGGGCTGCCGAGCCGACCATGCCCGCGTCTGCTACCTACGCGTGATTTTGAAGATAAATGGTTCGTCCTTTAATATGCAAGGCGTGAAATCTTATGGTGGTGGTCCTCGTTTTCCTCCCAAACTAAATTTTGTTAATTTCACTCTTCATAAACCGTGTCAAAAGCCCGAATGTGGCTATGTTTTTCCTTCGCCTGCGCTTGTTGTTCTCTAATTTGCGTGTGTACTTTTTTTTTTTTTGTCCTATACAATAAACTTGAATTATAGGTCACTCGCTTTTGTATCGTCGCCACTAATGCTACTGAATCGGTTATACATTAGCCTGTGGTATAGGCACATCTAACATTTTTGCAGAGTATCGTGGTTAGACACGAGTAAGCTTCTGGTAATCAACATAGAAAGCAAAATGACACAGTCAGACATATACTGAACAACAACAAATACACACCCTTCAGTCAGACTCTAATAGTTCCTTTTGCTGCATTAGGAAATAAATCAGGATCTGATTTTGAGTGAAATAAGTCAATAAATTTATACTTTTCTCAGCTTTATAACTATAAAAATGGCTCGCTATTTGGCAGGGTAGCTGTGTTTTCAATTCAACCTTGTATATCATGCAGTTTTATAACGGTCTATCAATTTACTTATTACAGTCATTTATGAACACCTTTATAAACCTTTACAAAGGGAACCTTTTCTGTTAGCAAAATCTCTATAACCTGCAATATGACTGACTACCTTTCATAATTTAATTTCATATTTGTCTAATTTATTTATATTAATATCCATTATATTTTATAATCTATCTATAATATTGATTTCAGAATATGATTTGTTAAAGAAGATTATGCTTCAGGTAACGCAGGAACTACCTTGGCATCTCTGACTCCTGATTGGTCCCTTGGTGGTCTCGAGGCACTCTGACTGCGAGTGCGTGACGTTGGTGGTGCAGAGACTTCCCTCTTCCTCTTTCGGACCAGAGAGCGAGATCTCCGAGCATAATGGCTCTAGAGGGACATAAGGTGAACACAAGAATGCTCAGAAATGGATCACCATTATTAAATGGCATACCAAATCAAGTGTGTTACCAATACAGTTTCAGGCTAATGGAAAATCTTACATCATCTTTATCGGTCATGTCCAAACCCAGATCAGCCATCTCCTTCTCCAGAGTCGCTCTCTCCACCTGCACCACGTATACCAATCAAATCGATCCATCTTTAACCATCTAACTAATACTTAGGGTTAGTTCCGTGTAATTATGCATACTTTACGTTATTACTACAGTAAGTACATGAAATGTGTAACAAGGTTAATGTAAAATAAAACATTACCAAACATTAATAAAAAATATGGGTTTTTGAAGCGATTAATCTTAACTACATACTTTACCTAAAATATGTAAGTAATATCTGATATAAAACTACTTGCTATCCTTTAAACATATATAAAAATAAGACTGCTGGACAGAAAGACTGACCTTCTTGGCCGTGCGGGGCATTCTGGATCCCTGTGTGTCTTTCTCTTTGGATGAGAGAATCTTCAGCTTCCGTTTCTCGCGAATCTGACTGGCGAGTTGACGGATCTCCTTCATCTCTTCATCCTCACTCTCCTCCTCTGAGTCGTACTCTCCGGCCTTCGCACGCAGCTCCTCTTCCTGCTCCAAATCCTCCAGCCTCTGAGGATGAGAGAAGGGACAGAAATTCAAAACATCATCTCAAACAAGGATGTAACCAAATATTCAATACTGAGGCCACAAAAGGTCAATAAAATAAAATTTAAAAAAATCCATATGAGCAACAACTAATCTGAATATCTGGAGGCATTTTTTTGGTCCTGAAAAGAATCTAATGCATTTTTTTTCATACCTTCATGATCTCAGGGTCAATGTAGTCAGCAATATTGTGACCCTCCCAAATCTCAGGAATCTTATCCTGCTTTTCTTCTGGATTCATCAACTCCCAGTATTCTGAATACACAAGACAAAATTTTTAGACGCGTCTGGAGTGTATATTTGTGTACATGTGTATGTGTGTGTTAATATATTACTCTGTAGATCCAGTGTGTAATCGTCTCCCAGCTCGACCTCCAGGTCTCTCTCCAGTTTGCGTTTGGGAGCATTCGTCTCCATCGCCTTCCTACGGAGCAGAGCCCCCTCAGGAATAAATGGAGGCCTTTCCTGCACAAACCAAATCAAAACCTTTTACAAATGCACTACTTTTGCAAGAAGCATTTATATAGAAATATGCTTATGACCAAGCGGACACTGATATAAGAAGTGCGAAGAGCATGTACCTTCTGATCTCTCTTGGTGGGCACTGCCAGATGGAGTCTGTTCAAAACTTCATGGACCTTCTTGGTTTTCATCTTTGTGTCCACACGGTGAGCCAACAGCCGATCACATGCCTGTAAACCACCAATCTACATCAGCCTACGATACTCTTACTCTCTAAATTGGTACATGAAACGAATAGGCTGATTTCAGTGAGCATGTGTGAGTGAATGGTTGTGATCTTACCTCAGCCTTCACCTGCATCACTCCCTCTTCCGTCAGAGAGCTGGTCTCAATCACTAAGATCCCCTCAGCAGTAAGATCCGTAAAGACTTTCTACATTCACACATAGAGCTCAGTTTCAGTTTCACTGCAGAAAGCTTCAACCAGTTGCAGCTAACCATTCTCTCGTGATTTCTCCTATAATCCTCTAAACCGTTTGAGATTAAATTAACATATATCTTAGTCAAATGATGCAATTGCAAGCTTATGAAGCTAGGAAGAAAACTGGTTATTATAAAACATGTTAAATTGAAACTGAAAATTGTCCCCAAATTTGTGTGTGGTTACTTTGCTAAACACAAAAGGTGAATCTTCACACCAAGAGTTCATAAAAGAACAAAAAGCACCATCAAATTAAAATGTGTTTGAAAGAAGTCTTTTATGCTCACCAAGGCAAAAACAGTCAAATAGGTTTAATACATATTACAATTTAAAATATATTTTCTCTTTTATTGCATTTAAAAATAGAATTTATTCCTGTGATGCAAGGCTGAATTTTCAGCAGTCATTACGGCAGCCTTCAGTGTCACATGATCCTTCAGAAATCATACTAATATGGCGATTTGACGCTCGGCTCAAATATTTGTTATGATCCGTAACGTTGAAAACAGTGGAAACTGCGATGCATGTTTTTCAGGATTATTAGACTATGGTCAAATAAAAAGATTTAATAAAAGGATTACTGTCAATTTTGATAAATTTAACATCCCTATGAATAAAAAGCATTCATTTCTTAATGCTTAAATAATACTTAATTTCTCAAGTACTTAAAAGTCCCCATGAAATCAAAATTAAAGTGTTTTGGGTGTTAGTATCAATATATTAGTCTTAAGGTTATCTATTAGGCAGTGTGCTCCAAAACAGTGACATAATTTGCATTTAGAAGATATAAGCATTCAAAGTTTGCAGTTCGTCACTTCCGCCAAAATGGCTCAATGATTTTGTTGACGTCACATCGTACTTCAGCTTCTCATCAAACTTTCTGTCCAATCCAATGCTCTCTAGAATCCGAAGCGCCCTCCCCCTACACTATAAAATAGACGCTGAAGCCGCGGCTGAAATTGGTCACTTGTCCACAGAATTAGTATTTTCTGTACAGTGAATGGCACGTAGTGCACTATATAGGGGACAGGGAACGATTAAAACAGTGTAAATATGCTTTCCATTAAGAAAAAAAGAAGTCTGGTTTGGCACGTGTGTCCACCTAACCCCGCAACCGCGCCGACCACACACACACAAAACACCCCCACACTTGCCCTCCTTCCAGAGACACGATAGCACGTAGCGATTCACAGCGTTATTCGTCCCGACCACAAAGTGATCGGAGCTATTTGAATCCTATTCACACAGAGATTGCTAGATTTATAGCATATGATGAGTGTGGCTGCATCCCTTCAAATGCAGCTTCGAGCTTCACGGTTCTGAACACTCTAGCCCAGCTGTATCTACACGAACGCTTATTGGCTATGTTTAAAAAAGGGGAGGGGCTTGCTTGAATTTCCCGCCCTGTCCTTCCTGTTTCGTACAATACTCATCTAAAAGAGTAATGCTGCGTGTATTCTAAGACATTTTCAGGACCTTTTAAAGATGTTATCCTGTTCTTTTGCGTTTATTTCCATATGTTTTGAATTGCTTGAGTTCACCTGTCAGATTTTTCATAAGGTTTAGCCTCCCTGACTACAGGTGCATCTCAATAAATTAGAATGTCATGGAAAAGTTCATTTATTTCAGTAATTCGACTTAAATTGTGAAACTCGTGTATTATATAATTTCAATGCACACAGACTGAAGTATTTTTTAACTCTTTGGTTCTTTAATTGTGATGATTTTGTCTCACATTTAACAAAATCCCACCAATTCACTATCTCAAAAAATTTGAATATGGTGAAATGCCAATCAGCTAATCAACTCAAAACACCGCAAAGGTTTCCTGAGCCTTCAAAATGGTCTTTCAGTTTGGTTCACTAGGCTACACAATATGGGGAAGACTGTTGATCTGACAGTTGTTCAGAAGACAATCATTGACGCCCTTCAGAAGGAGGGTAAGCCACAAACATTCATTACCAAAGAAGCTGGCTGTTCACAGAGGCTGTATCCAAGCATGTTAACATAAAGTTGAGTGGAAGAAAAAGTGTGCAAGAAAAAGATGCACAACCAACCGAGATGAGGATTGTCAAGCAAATCGAGGAATGGACTGAGGCTGGGTTCAAGGCATCAAGAGCCACCACACACACAGACGTGTCAAGGAATTTTGGCTACAGTTGTCGTATTCCTCTTCTTTAGCCACTCCTGAACCACATACAACATCAGAGGCGTCTTACCTGGGCTAAGGAGAAGAATAACTGGACTGTTGCCCAGTGGTCCAAGTCCTCTTTTCAGATGAGAGCAAGTTTTGTATTTTCATTTGGAAACCAAGGTCCTAGAGTCTGGAAGGGTGGAGAAGCTCATAGTCCAAGTTTCTTGAAGTCCAGTGTTAAGTTTCCATAGTTTGTGATGATTTGGGGTGCAATGTCATTTGTTGGTGTTGGTTCATTGTGTTTTTTGAAAACCAACGTCCCTGCACCCGTTTACCAAGAAATTTTAAAGCACTTCAAGGTTCCTTCTGCTGACCAGCTTTTTGAAGATGCTTATTTCATTTTCCAGCAGGATTTGGCACCTGCCCACACTGCGAAAAGCACCAAAGTTGGTTAAATGACCATGGTGTTGGTGTGTTTGACTGGCCAGCAAACTCACCAGACCTGAGCCCAATAGAGAATCTATGGGGTTTTGTCAAGCAGGAGTCATGAGAACAGACCATCAAAAGCCTGCTCGCTATTGATGCTGATCAAGGAGCCCCTGTCAAATGACACGTCCTAGTCGGGCTCTTCGCTCCTTCTCCCCCTACCGACCGGCTCAATTGCCACAAACTGATCTTTCTCCATGCCACGCCGAATTGAGGCAAAATTAAAGCAAAAGGAGCCCCTACCAAGTATTGATTACATGTACAGTAAATGAACATACTTTCTAGAAGGCCAACAATTCAATAAAAATGTTTTTTTTTTTATTGGTCTTGTGAAGTATTCTATTTTGTTGAGATAGTGAATTGGTGGTTTTTTGTTAAACGAGAGCCAAAATCATCACAATTAAAAAAAAAACAAAGACTTAAACTACTTCAGGCTGTCGTGCCATTGAAATTTATTTAATACACGAGTTTTCATCACCCATTTGAGTTGAATTAAACTGAACAATGAACTTTTTCCATGACATATCTACTTTCAATTGAGATGCACCTGTATAATTCATGAACCTGACCCACTTTTTTAGGATGCTTTTTCAACATTTTTGAAGCTAAACAGATGTTTTCACTATGAATTGTCACCGTATGGGAGAGTCCAGTCACACTAGATTCTTAAGAGTAAATAATGACAGAACCCCTTTAAATTTCTTTCAGCTCCAGGAATTCCTGGCCTGAATAGGATTTAGAATCTCAGTTACCTGATTCTCCTCCGAGTGAGCTTCAACTGTTTCCCCATCCGTCACATTGTCTGGCCACACGATCACTGAGGCCGCGCATCACACAAATAATCATCATTGCCATCCTTCAGCACAACAAAACTATATGCTGTTTTACTGCATTTAAATTGACATCTTTATGTGTGTGTGTACCTTGTTGGCAAACAGTGGACGTATATTGTTGAAGAGCTCTAGCTGTTGTGAGAGCGTGTGTCCGCACTGCTCTGACACATCCATGACATAGAGGACAGCAGCACGCAGGTGAGCCAGAGCGGTGATGGCCTGCATTTCTATGGTATTCCTTTCTTCAAGAGGATGATCCAGAATACCAGGGGTATCAACCACCTAAAAACACACAGCCATAATTATCAGGTATAACATCAGTTTAGGAACATTTTCATTATATTCATATAATATTAAATCAGTGCAGTTAAATACTGTCTGAAAACCATGCACTTTTCGAACACTCGCCTGCCAGCGCAAGTATCTGTAATCCATATGACCCACAAACAAAGATTTGGTAGTGAAGGCATATGGCTGGACCTCAACATCAGCACGGGTCACCTGTACACACATACTCCATTAAAACTTAATATTAAAAACAGAGCACACACTTGACATTTAACCTACAATCACATGCACAAACAAACCTTGTTGATAAAGCTGGACTTGCCGACATTGGGGTAACCACACAGCAAGAGGGTTCTGGTGTTTGGGTCAATAGTGGGTAAACGGGACAAATGCTGCCGCACTGTTATGAAATAAATATGCATTTATAATGTGCATCTAAAAGTTTTAAAATGATGTAAAAGAGTTTGTGCTTATTTTTTTGTACATTTATGCTTTGAACAAAGCAGCCAAATATTTCTTCAGAACCATTTAGAAGTTGATCAAAAGTGACAGTAAAGATATTTAAATTGTTACAAAAGATTCCCATTTCAAATAAATGCTGATCTTTTGCACTTTCCATTCATCAAAGAATATTGAATGGTTTCCACAAATATATTTAGCAGCACAATGGTTTTCAACAGTGATAATTATAAGAAATATTTCTTGAGCACCAAAGGATCATGTGACACTGAAGACTGGAGTAATGATGCTGAAAATTCAGCTTTGCCTACATGGATACATCGACATTTTTGCAAAATATATTAAAATAAAAATATTTGTACAATTTCACAATGTTACTGTTTTTACTGTATTTTTGATCAAATAAATGCAGCCTTGGTAAGCATAAGAGTTAGCGTTTAAAAAATTCTTAGACCTCAAACGTTTGAGCACTACAGTATAAGCATTTAAATTCAATGATTCTGCATCTGTATGACATAATCTGGCCATGGTCTATGTTTCAGTTTACCAGAAAATTGTCTTATGTTAGAAAGTATCTGTGGATGTGTGTAAGTGTTTGCACCTTGTTCTAAATACTCCAGACTCTGTTTCTGTCGCTTTAAGATGGTGCACATGCGACCCAGTGCGGCCCGTTTCAGCTGCTTGCAACGATACAGCGAGTCTCCATACTTCATCAGCCGCACATAATCTTTAGCAACACTACAAACGCACAGACATACAGTTTAACTCAGTCAAATGAACTGCAAATACCCACAAATGAGACAAAAAACAGCCAGCTTATTTAATTAAACCAGCCACAAATTAATGCTAAAAGTAATGTGCATGATGTTGATAAATACAACAGACTCACTTGTCAATAAGGTTTTTGGCGATGTTGATCTGACCCAAAGCCAGTTTATAATGATCTTTATCATACAGCACATTCATCAGATCAGCATAGAAGGGGTGAATGTCCTGAAACACACACATTGGAAGTCATTTATCTACTACAAAAAAGGGATGTTTAAAGGGTTAGTTCACCCAAAAATGAAAATTAGGCTGCATTTTACTCACCCCCGAGGCATCCTATGTGTATATGACTTTCTTCTTTCAGACGAATCCAGTCGGAGTTATATTAAAAATTGTCTTTAAACTTTCAAGCTGTTTCATGGCACTCAGCGGGTGTTGCATTGCTTCGGTCCAAAAGAACTTAAATAAAAATCGCCCATCCAAAATAGTGGCTCACACGTGCTCTGGGGGGGGGGGGGGGGTGGGGGGGGGGGGGTGGGGGGTGGGGGGGGGGGGGGGTGGGGGGGGGGGGGGGGGTGGGGGGGGGGGATGAACACAGGCCTTCTGTAGCGAATCGATGAAAAAAAACGATCTCAAGCTGATGACGTTGCCGTGAGAGGTTTGGCATGACATGAAGCGGCACCGTCTCAGTCTCTGCCTGGCGCTGGTGAAATAATTATAATGCTGAAGGTGGACTGAAGCAATGCAACACCCGCTGACTGCAATGATAGAGCTTTAAAGATCAAAGACAATTTTTAATATAACTCCGACTGTGTTCGTCTGAAAGAAGAAAGCCATATACACCTAGGATGCCTCGGGGGTAGGTAAAAAACAGCCTAATTTTCATTTTCGGGTGAGCTAACCCTTTAGAAGCTTCAACACAACCTTTGTCCTAGTCGTTGTGAAGTTGTGTGATACTTACGTCAGTTTGGGAAAAGTCGTTAGGATCTGTGACAGTCGATCATGGTATTCTGCTGTGTGTTATTTGATTTTTGCGCAATAGAAATGTCTTATTCGGTTTGGCTCTGTAGTGTTTTGTGCATAACAGTGGGAGTTTTTGTTCGCTGGGTTTTGGATAAATTCATATCTCTGAAACCGGCGGCAGAAAATCAAACAGATAAAATACATTTAGTTTGATTTTTTCTTTATATCAAAAACACTCAAGTTACCATACTTGAAAACACCATGCGTGAACACAACCACACGATTTCCCCAAGGGGGAGAAACTGTCCATAAAGCATTATATAAAATAATGCACTAATAACAAAAGTAACCAGCAATTAAATATCTAAATCCTAAATTATATAAGATTTATATAATAAACATAATATTAAATGATTATATAATGGTTGCACTGACAAAAATCTATTTTAGACAGTGAAGTGCAACTAGAAAAACGTATATTGTCTGAATGTCCACTGTATCTGCATTTTCCATGAATGGAAAAGAAATTACGAAAAAACTATGAAATTTCAAGGTTTTCCATGATCATAAAAGATCTTAACCAGAAGTTCTTCATCCCTCTTCAGGTGTTTTAAGCCCATTACTACTCATGCTTCATTTTTAACATATGACGCCAGTAAAAACATGTAGAATTTTAAGTGAATAAACAATTACAGCACACGACAAGTTAAATGGCTCAACACCGCGCGCACGTGTGTACAACACAATGTCAATGTCCGTTATTAACACCAACACCAACAATACTTTCTATAACATTTAACCCCGCATATGCGAGTAAAAACACGGTGGCATTTTCCTACCTTAGCGGTGGGAACCACCATAATCTTTTTAAAGTTGTACAGAGCCATGATTGCGGCGCACGCGACTCCTCTACAGAGCACACGGAAGGGCCGAAACACGTAGCGGACGCGTGTCAGGAAAAGCAACACACGTGGTCCCGCGCTGACGAGATCACAGCGTCACCTAGCGGAGGGAGGAGCCGCACAGACCACTGGAACTGCAGAACCAAGTCGCACTCATTTTAAAGATAACACAAGTGCAGTTTTTGGGTAAAACATTTTACAAAAAGAAGTTTGTTAGGAATGAAATGATAAAACTTAAAAATAGATGTTCTGGTTGTCGAACTATTCAAACATGTTATAAAGTGATTTCAGAGAAATGTTGCATGAGAAACCAGATATTTCCAGATGACACTAAACAAATACTACATTTTAAACAACATTAATTGCACGTTTGGTTCTATAGGATGACCCTGGTTTCAGTGCCAAGAATTCAAGTCAGGTCACCTTTATTCAAAGGGCAATGATAATTTTGCAACCTTTGGTTTACCAGCCTGCCAGAAACAGTCCAAGACGGTTATATTCAACGATGACATCAAATGAATGCACTTCTGTTATATTCAGCATAGACCTGTTAAAACAACATTCTAAATCACACAAAATCACAGCACACAATGAAAATCATTTTATTTAGGCATTTTACTGACACAAATCATTTATTTGTACAAGTAAACCAAAACAATTAATAAAGAATTCTGCAGGTTTGCCTCTGATTAGCCAAACCTTCAAGTAACTTCAAATAAATAACTATATCAACGTGTCTTCTGTTCACAGAGCACAGTAACATAGTAAGGGTCGGGGAAAAAGTGGGAGAGGCAAATGAAACACATGGTTTTCCTCAGCAGTAGTTCAGTACACGTGTGTATTCTGCTCTGTTTCTACTGAAATCCTGCAGCGATCAGGAATGAAGCAGATTTCTGCTCAGAGCTGGTGTTAATAGTTGTCAATTGCGTTACCATCAACACCACTAATACTGGCTCAATTTCAGCGCAAACAGAACACCATCTACAGGGACGTGAGAGCATGTTTTCAGGAGTATACATGATGTGTGTGAACATGAGATGACTTGTCTCCTATATACGTGTTGTTTTTGTTATTTACTAAGATGACCGCTTACGATCAAGACCAACAGAAGGAAACATTTCAAATACTGATATGATGCACAAAGGTCAGAAGTTATGAAAAAAAGACAGAAAGCTTAGATGTGTGCAATGCACCAACTGTTGTAAAACAGTTCAGGAGGAGTCGGTGCAGCAGGAGGAGCTTACATTGTGGGTGTGTCTTTTAGGGGAGGAGTTTGAAGGGGCCACAGCTTATATAGAGTAAATAATGTGGGAGGACTCTATAATATTAGGTGTGGTAAATATTAGGTGTGTTTGGTGTGAGCGGTTTTAAAGTTTGGGAGGGACTATTATGATTCAGGAGCGGTCAGTACTGTGGGAGGAATTTGCAGTCTGGGTGTGGCCAAAAGAGTTGGTAGGGAGGTTGTTTAAGGGAGGGGTTTAAAGTTTGGGAGGGGCCAATGTGATTAAAGGTGTGTTTGACCTGAAGCGGCGCTGCGCAGATCAATCGGTGAATGACATCAAAGTACCATGAGAGTGATTTGAAAGCATACGTAGATGTCTGCTCTCCATATGCTTTCTCTAGCCGTACTTTGATGTCATACACTGATTGATCTGTGCTATGCTGCTTCCAGTCACACACCTAAGGTTAGTACTGTGGGAGGAGTTTACAGTCTGGGTGTGGAAAAAATGGCTGGTATGAAGGTTGTTTAGGGGAGGGGCTAATGTGATTCAGGAGGAGTCAGTGTGATGGGAGGAGTTTGCATAGTAAAGTTTGCAGTCTCTTTCCCTTCACTGTTGAAAAATGAATGGATGAGGTAAACGAGTACAAGTATCTGTCTGCTGTACAGGAGAAGCAAGAGTATGTGCACAACTAACACTATACTGTAGGTAACTAGATGAGATGACCATGTTATATGTGTTCGAGTATGTCTGCATTTGTATGTGATGAGGTATTCGTCCTGCTGAGGTATTGTGTCAAAGTTTTATTACTAATCAGTGCTTCACAAAAATCCTGTGATAATGTGTCTTTGAAGTGTGTTTGTGTATGTGTTTAAAAAAAAAAGGCACCAGCAATGGCTATATGTGGTGTGGTACGTCTACATTTACATAATCGGCCGTCATAATTGTATGATGTTTGCATGCATGTGTATGAGCAAGTATGTGTGTGTGTGTGTATATGTGTGTGCATGGCTGCAATCCTCACACCGCCACTTTTTCAAGTGACCGTATGGGTGGAGTTATTGCTTTCAGGCCATTGCCAGGGCAGCTGTTACCACGGCTAAGGGCGTGTCCAGTTGGCACGGCAGCATGGGAGTGTTCAGGCAGGCGTGGCAGGAAGACAGGACAGGAGCGTGTGCGGGCGTGGCCTTTGTGACCTCCTGCGTGACAGATGAGGTGGCTCACCGTGTCCAGAGGGGAAAGCGTGTGTGTGTGTGTGTGTGTCTGCTCCCGCACTGCTTCAGCGAATACCAGGTGAGGAAAATGAACAGGAAGCCCAGGAACTTCAAGCTCGCCGCCAGCCCAAAGTAAACAAAGCGGAGGGAAGTGACATCATACTCCCAGCAGGACCCATGGAAACCACAATCCTGCTGCCACAGCATACAGGTGGTGTCAATCACAGCTCCAAAATAGATAGGAGTGGGGATGTAGGCTGAAGAGACAGAAAGAAAAAGAAAATATATAAAAAATTGTTTGAATATTCATTCATTTAGCAATCCACTGATTAAAACACTGTGGTAGCTGACAGTAGGGCGGGGCAAAAAAAATCAAGATATTTTCAGCCTTTCAAATATTTATGTCTTGATTTTTACATATACTACCGTTCAAAAGTTTGCGCTCTAAAATTAATTATTAAATTAATACTTTTTTTCAGCAAGGACACGTTAAATTGATCAATATTGTGAATAATGACATTTATAATGTTACAAAAGATTTACATTTTAAATAAATGCTGCTCTTTTTAACTTTCTATTCACCAGCAAAATCCTAGAAAAAATGTTTCTACAAAAATATTAAGCAGAACAACTGTTGGTAATGATAAAAAAAATTTCTTGAGCACTCGAATCAGTAAATTAGAAAGATTTGTGAAGGAAAATTCGGTCTTGCCATCACAGAAATATATTACAATTTAAAATATATTACAATAGTGAAGCTATTTTAAACTGTGATAGTATTTCAAAATATTACTGTTTTGCTGTATTTTTGATCAAATAAATGCAGCCTTGTTGAGCATAAGAGACATTAAAGATCTTACCGACACCAAACTTTTCAGTATCATTGTACTTGCTCTAAAATGGCTTTAAAAAGACTTCATTTTGGTTAGAGGAAGTCATTTTAACCAAACAGCCATTGAAGATAAATACGTCATTAACATTTTGATATATGAAAATGCCACTGTGAGATTTCACTGAACACTATTGAGTGAAGGTGCATATGAATCATTCATCAGAAAATCATTAAATCAGAATTTTCAATAACTGAATCAGACAGTTTGAACTGATTCACGGAAATTAAACTTCCTTCAAACTCCAAAGCCATTTTTACTAATGAAGGTTAATTCATAGATGCTATTATAACATCTTGGTCTTAATATTCTTCTAAGTCGTGAGCCAAAAAGTCTACTGATATGGTCTCCGGGAAATGTAAAGGCCAGATAAAAAGAGAATTAAAATCAAGCTTAATTCTTAAAGCTTAATATAGTCAGCAAAACAATCCTGAACATATAACGAATATTATTCAATTTGTCCAGCTTTAGTGGATGGTCAAAAAAAAAAAAAAAAAGATAAATTCATTTAAATCTGTCCAATCCTACCAAGAGTCCTGAGAAGAACAAACTGCATTCCCAGAGCAAACGGCCTGTCCTCTTCCTCCACTGACCTGCTCAGGAAATAATCGGGATGAGCAAAACAAAGAGGCAAAAAGAGATGATAGCTGAGTACATGGAGAGAGGCAGACCTGAGCGTAACGATGATGACGGACGGCTGACCACAGGCGGTTATAAGAGTGACGATGAAGAGAAAGATGAGGAAGGTGATGAGGGTTCCACATGTGCGCTCACACTTTCCTGCAAGTGTGTAACCGTTCTCGTTCAGGTACGTCTTCACAATCACCACCTGCAGCTCGTGGTTTCCTCCCGACGGAGTGATCACCTGTCTGCTCTGAACGCATGCGCAGTCCGAATAGTTTCTGATCTGAGAAGGAGAAATACATACGTTACGATACACATGAAAAATGTAAACTATACTGACAGACACAAAGTCTCGACAACAATTTTTTTCATATAAATATTTAGGCTACCATCAAAGTGGGGTCTGGGATCCACGACTCAAAGCCAGGTGTCTGAAAATGTATTTAGGACCTTTGATTTTCGCAATAAGGAAAATGTGTACTGAATTGCGGAATTTAGTCATAATTTTATTTACTGTATTATGCGTTATGCTGTATAACACGGAATGTCATGGAATTTGGCAAATCTTGGATGAATAATAAAATGGCACTTTGTTTGCCTAAAAATAAAAGGAACTGTTCAAACTACCACTTTTGATAATGAACTTGCATTAAATCATAAATTCAGAAAAATTTAAACAAACAGAAAAAAAAATAAATAAATAAAAACATTTGATAGGGCTCTAAGATTTAAAAAATATAAATAAATTAAGTTGTATGAATTACATTGTTTAGGCATGATTTTTAATTATTAAAATTTATTTAAACATTTAAAATTTAATCCAGAAAAATTTTAACCGAAAACGCTGAATTTGGGGTCCATGTACCTTCTGGGTCATTTGATTTTCTACTTAAAAAGTAATAAAGAGAAATGGTTTCATTTTCGTTTTTTTTTGTTTTGTTCAAGAAACGGAAAAACAAAAATTAAGCTAGATTTTTCGTATTTTTGTTCATGGGTAAAAAAAATTGATTATGCTTTAATATTTGTTTTTGAATGTGTGGGTGGCCCTGAAACGCCCCTTTTGACCCCCATCTTTTTATCAGGATCGTGCCAGCACCTCCGCCGACCGGAGAAGTGCAGTAGTCTACTAGTTGCACTCTATACGAGATGTATAGCTTCAATTGTTGTTGTTTGTAATGGCGAATGAAAATATGTTACCTGTGAGGTTTTTCTTAGGCCTAGAATAAAATGAGTAGACTAAAATCAACCGTTCTCTCGGTTTGATTTCCTTCAAAATCAAACCGTTCTATTTATTTCTTTTTGAGTAGAAAATCAAATGACAAGAAGGTACACAAACCATGTGGGAAAAATAAAATTAATTTAATATAACCCTAAAAATTTTATTTTTGTTAAACTTTTAATACATGCTTTCTTCTCATCTTCCCAGCTACCCCATCAGTACAGCACCAGTTTACCATCCAACTGGGCTCATCAACAATAATAATCCCATCGGGTTCAGCCAGGAATCTTGGGGTGATCCTTTATGATCAGCTGACCTTAAAGATCCATTGCAAAAACACACGATATGCGCGTGTTTGCACATAACACACCATCAGGAAAATCAGACCCTTCCTAACAGAGCATGCAACACAGCTTCTTGTCCAGGCCCTTGTCATTTCTGGCTGGACTTCCAACATGTGCAATCAGACCTCTGCAAATGATTCAGAATGCAGCAGCACTTCTTGTATTCAATGAGCCCAAGAGATGAGCCCACGACCACGTCAAACCACTTCTCATCTCTCTGCACTGGCTTCCAGTCGCGGCTCTCATCAAGTTCAAACATGGCTTGCCTACAGAACTGCCCCACTCAGCACCCTCCACCTCCTACCTCCGCTCTCTCTATGCTCTACATCCCCTCCATACCGCGGTCAGACATGGTGGTGGCTCATGGGTTCCCATTGCAGAGAGGCACAAAATCAGTCTCAAGGATGTTTTCTTTCACCACTCCTTGTTGGTGGAATGACCTACCTAACTCCATCCGAACCCCTCACAATCTTCACTGAAAATTCATTCGTTCTGTGAGCATCTAACTGCCTCCAATAATAATAATAATAATAATAAAAATGCTATGCCTTCACTTTTTCTGTTCTCTTATTATCTTCCTGTCCTAGCATTTTGAGTGATGTATAACGGGCACTTCTCGTGTTTTTTGCCATCTTATGATACATCACTTCTTGTATTCCTCAACTGTAAGTCGCTTGGGATAAAAGCGTCAGCCAAATTAATAAATGTAAATGTTTAGTTTACAATGGCTTAATTAACCATTTAAACAAAGTCCAAGATGAAAACAGAAAAAAGGGAATCAGAAAAAAAAGGTTCCGATTGCATCTAAGAGTACAAATTGTGCTTAATCACTGTTATAGTTATGAGAGGGTCCTTAGAAAGTTTTCTCTTCTCTAAAGGGGTCCCTGGCCCCTTTAGCAACATAATGTAACATTAGGATTCCCTTACAAAAAATAATGATTCAATTATTTTTAAAAGTTAAACAGCATTAATTTTAAAGTCAGAGAACATGCAATCATTTAGACAATACAGCAAAATAAACCCCAACATGGTTTTGTCAAGCCCTGGATTCACTCTTGATCTAAATTTCAATTGACTACAGCCCTTGTCTTAAAAACCCTTGGTTAAAAATGACTCACTCCTGAGGTTTGGTTGGCGATGTTGCTGCAGCCAGCCAGACACGGGTTAAAGTAAGTGATGCCATCAGAGCCACAGACAGGTGCATACTCATGAATCCTACAGCCACAGTTGACGTTACAGCTTCCTGTCAGGTTTCGGTGAGACAGAGTCAGCGTTGGCCTGCAAAAAAACAGATCGAACATCATTTAGTGCAGCTCATGTTTGCAGGTGATATCTATGTGCATGTCTAGAGGGTTTTACTCCATTACCCGGTGGTGTAAGGGATATTGATTCCACCGAGGTTGATGCTCTCACAGCCGACAATGAAGAGAGTGGAAAAGCATAGCAAAGACACGCCGCTGCAGATCATGGCCAGCTTTGCTGCTTCTCTTTCACCCAGCTTCAGTTTCTTAATGATGTACCCACCTAAAACAATACCGACACCTGCACTGGGTACGATGATCAGACCTGCACACACAAATGCACAATTAATAGACACCCATAGTGAGTACTGAGATCAGATCGACACATGTTTGTGTTTGTGTTGTACCTGTGTATATACTGGCATTAGATGCAGGAACACCAAATTGAGATTCAATAAATTTGGGAATGAAAGTGATGAAGGCTGTGACAATGGCACATTCCGCCGTATATGACAAACTCACGAATAAAAACGTCACATTGCTCAATATACGCACTGCTGCTTTTGGCAAATCTGGAGAGAGACAGAAACAGACAGAGAGAGAGAAACAACACAGATTTATAATTTGAATTTAAAATTTGAATTTTGGTATGAGCACATCCAAAATATGCTCATACTAAAAATCTGTGTTGTTACTGTTAACTAAAACTATATTCGTGAACTGAAATAAAGCTGAAATAACAAAATATACATATTTGATATAAAAAATTAATATCTAAATATAATTGAAGTAAAATGTAATCTGAATTAACTTAAGTTAATAAAACTGAAATAACAGTCCAAGTAAGGGTCGTCTTATGTTATACTTATTTGTTATTCATTGGTGTAATGAAATGTGTTTATGCGGTTTAAGGTTAAAAAAAACTGTACATTATTGTTTCTCCTCTATGCCCCGCCTTTCTGAAACGCGTCGATTTTTACAAAGCTAATCGGTCTGAAAAGCGAGGTGTGCTCTGATTGGCCAGCTATCTATTGCGTTGTGATTGGCCGAATACCTCAGCGTGTGACGGAAATGTTACGCCCCTCACCATACTGTGATGCCCTGTCCGGCCGGAGCGACGAGACAAAAACATTAAAACCCATTATAAACGAGGCATTTGTTGCATCCAGTGGGGACATAATTACTGATTATAATGACTTATACTGTCTTTTTACACGCATATCGTTGCATCCGCGCCCACGTAAACCTAACATTCTGCATTTGAGATCGAGACATGACAAAACAACAGCGGCTACCTAACGCCTCAAACTCGCGTTTGAATCGCATTGGCAAATTCTTTAAATATTAATGTGAGTCTTTGAGTCAGAACAGCCGACATTGTAGGCTACTCTCCCAGGTTGAGGAAACAGTCCTCCGTAAAATGCGTTGTACACATCTGAATATTTGGTTTGAACTGTTCTGGAACAGTGTTGTAAATACAACTTAACCACTGATTTCTAGTTGTGTCCTCCTTTGGAAGGCCAAACAAAGTAGTTTCGCTTTCACAACGAAACACACAGCGTCTTCACAACATGGCGGCGGCGGCAACAACAATAGAGTTATGTCTTCTTTTCTTGCGTGAACATTGGGGGTGTGGTTACACGCGTCGGTTTTGGAGGGCGTGGACCATCCTTAACTTTTAGAAAGAATATCTCTTTGGGTTTGAGACTTTAGTCTTTGCAACTTTAGGGATCTTATCTATTCACAAATAGGGTTGGGTACCGAAACCCTACCTATGTAACCGGTATGTATTAGAACCGAATCAAAACGCAAATTTCGGTGCCACCGATGCTTGAGCGATCGATTGAAATATTTGTTCTCTGGTTCTCCGAAATGGACGTAAGGATCACCGGCACCGCACGTGAAAAAAAATTCCCGACTGAGAAAATGCACGTGAAACACGTCGGAAAGCTCTAATAATACAAATCCAACACATCTTTGTAGTAACGCGAGTGTCCATGTTGTTTTCACATTCCGACTTAAAAGCCCAACTCGGGAAATGAGAGCATCCGAGGAGTGCGTGAATGCAGCAATTACACTTGCTCTGATGGCAGCAGGTAGATACCGTTCTATACTGTAAAAAGCATATGGTAAAAAGGCTATGTCGATTAGAAATGGATTATAAATATACTTAGTTATGATGAAAATACCAAAAATGGCTTGAACACAGATAAACTATACGTTGTCGCAGTCGAGTGTTTATTGTCTTTGTTTTATCATTCAAAACGTTTATATCTTCCGTTTACTCAGTTACAGCAATAGCAATGCCTTTGTCCATATTAGGGATTTCCTGAGTCCTTTTCCTTCTGTGATACTCATGTGGAGTTTCTGCGTGAGGGCACCCTCTGGCGTCCAGTATGACTGAAGCAGACATTAAATGTGTTTATAGCGCTCAATAATAGCCAATCCATCCTATTTTGGGTATTTTTTTTTTTTTAAGTATCGGTTCAGGCACCGGAACCGTTTTTAAAGTATCGATTTGGCACCGGTATCGGAAAAACCCAAACGATACCCACCCTATTCACGAACAGCGTGTAACACTCCAAAGAGATAGGAAAACTTGAAATTTGCATCATATGACCCCTTTAAATATATAAATACAGAAAAAACTAAAACTAATGAAAAAGGCAAAACACATAACAAAATTACCCACACTAAAAGAAAAAGAAAACTATATAGATGTATGTATTAATCTATATATATATAATCTATATATTATATCATATATTAGTAGATAAATATACAAAATACACTGCTAATACAATATAAATAGATAAATTCAAGATAAAAACTTGTTTTAAATATTAAAAATATGTATTGTTTTGAATAAAAGTAAGGAAATGAAATGAATAAAATAAAATAAAATGACCATGTCCAACTCTTTGGAAATCCTAGCTATGTCAAATATCTAGTGTGACATAATTCTTCAAAGATGACCAAAAGAGTGTTGTGAGCAGTTCAAACTACTACAAATCTTAGGTTTTACAGATAGCTAGCAAGATGGAAAATAGTTTTTACATCTGATCCGAACCGAATCAGATTTTAGATTTGATATTAGGTTTCACCTTTGACATTTTTACCAAAACCCATGGAGGACGAGACAGCCTGGCTCTTTTCCTTCATCATCTCGTCATCGCTGGAGACATCACCTGCACCCTTTTTTACACGTCTTTTACTTTTCTTGTGCCGTGGTGGAAGTTTTTTAGGGAAGGAAAACATGGGGAAGATCACAAACAACATCGCCACAGCACACAGGAGAAACCCACTCCACCTAAGAAACAGAGCCAGCCAGAGAGAGGGTTACAGTGCTGTTAGGTTTACTGAATGTTAACTGATAAACAGCAAATGAGAGACAAGATTTTCCTCACCAGTTTCCAACAAACCGTGGGTCACTCTGGTCAATATTGACAATGGTCCCGGGGTCAACATAGAATCCGATCAGAATCCCACCCAGCAGATACCCAGCGGCTGGTCCAAGAGCTCCCATTACATACATGATAGCTAAGCATGCACAAAACGAGAATAATGGAATTTATTTAGCTGTCGCATGCTACTGTAGGTGGTTACAGACTTTGCATGCCAGAATTCAGGTCTGGTATAAACAGCTGATATTTGTAATTTTGAGATTATGAGCAAGGACTGTTACCATGCCCACTTGGCTAATTAATAGAAGAATATCAGTTCCAAATGTTGACTTTTTATCTAAAAATGTTTATAGAGTAAATTAATTCTATTAATACTGACTACACACACATTAGGCTAAATGTTTTGGGTATTAAACCTGAAGTAAATCTCCTAAAATATTGTTCCATGCATGTACAGAATACAGAAGTTTCTCCTAAACTAGTAAGACTAACACCCGATTCCATATCAAACCAAATCTGATTATATAGGGTTGTGGCTGCACAGCGATTCATCATAAAGAGACAAATAACACAAGTGCTCATAATACAAAGTCTAAATTAAATCTGCTCATAAAGTGATCAAGTCTCTTCAGAAAATTAACCACTAAATTCATATGGATTAGTTTTACAATCGGTTTATGAACTTTTTGAAGCAACAAAGTGGTGGTTGCGTAGATCCCATGTAAGAAAAAAAAGTGGCCCTAAACAAACTACACACTACCTGATTGATTTGACACAGACTGACCAGCCATCCAACAACACCATTAGACAGAGCCTCACTTCGACTCACCCAGGTACAGGGATGCATTCTCCTTCTTCACATTGTCATCCAGGTAAGTTGGTCCAAGGGTGTATATGGGAGTCGATCCCATTCCCACGAGGATCTGAGCGCAGATGAACAGCGCCACATACAGGGCGTGCTCACTCTCCTCCCTGTCCCGCTGGCACCTGGACAGTGCCGGCCTCTCCTGTCCGCTGCCATTCCCACTGGCACAGAGCCCCTCTCCTCCTACTGTGCTGTTCAGCTCTTCCAGCTGATATGGCGGAGAGATAAAGTGAGGTAGGGAGAAGAGGGCGGCACCCACGGCAATGAACACGCCCCCTACTGCCAGCCAACGCGGCCTCTGACCCCGCCCACCAAAGTAGCTGATGAAGACCACAACGAAGAGACTACCGATGTCAAAACAGCTGACCAGCAGACCCGACTCTGAGCTCCGCAGACTGTACCGCTTTTCTGGAAAACACAGGGTTCATATAATATGAAATTCATAAACACTCCAATATTTAAATATGAACTGAGGTGAGATATTGTTGATAGGAGAGGATGAGACTGAGATGAGATTGAGAAGTTATAGATTGGAATGTGATGAGACAAGATGAGATGGCGACTGAGATGAGATGTTGTTGAGAGGAGATTGTAATTAGATGGAGAAACTTGAGATTGGGGTGAGTTGAAAGGAGACCATATGAGACAAGACTGAAATGTTATTGAGAAGAAGAGAGATTGTGATCAGATGGAAATTAAGAGGTGGTTGTCATAAGATGAGACAACATGAGAAATAAAGAGATGAGACTAAAATGTTATTAAGAGTAAATGAGATTGAAATGACATGAGAAATGAAGAAATATTATTAAGAGAAGATGCGATTGAATATTTGAAATTGTGAGATTAAAATAAGGAGAATTGAAGATAAAAAAGATGAGGGGAGATGAGGTTGAGATGAGATCAAAATGTTATTGAGAGGAGATGAGATTGAAAAACTGGAGATTGTAATGGAATGAACATTGTGAGGAGGTTGAGATGACATGAGATAGAGACTGGAATTAGATTTGGTGGAGACTGGAGATGAGATGTTATTGAGAGCAGAGGGGATGAGACTGAGAGGAGATTAGGATAAAACTAAAATGTTATGACGCAAGATAAGATAGAGACTGAGTGAAGAGATGTTACTTGTTTAAAATGAGATGGACAAATTTGAGTTTGGGATGAGAGGAGAGGAGGGGGGTGTTAGGACGAATCTATGGGCCCTGATGAGAGAAGTTAAGAAAGAGATATGATCCTGAATTTATACTCGGAGTAGATGACATCAAGACGAGACTGAGAGATTAGGAAAAAATTAGATTGTGAAATTAAGAAATTGGGATGGATGGAGATCATAGGGTGAGATGAGACAAGTTGAGACACGAGACTTTAAGTGAAGAGTAGAAATTTAACTGAGAAGAGAAGAGAAGAGAAGAGGGAGATCTGCCAGTTGTCAAGTATGTTACCTATGGTGGTGATGACACTGCTGAGATAGCCGGACACCATCAGAGACTGAATAAAGGTGAGGTAACACATGCAGAACAGAAAGCAGCGCGAGTCCGACAGGATCACGTCCACATAGCGCCTCACCGGCACCGGCGGCAGCCGGAATGTAAAGAGCGCAGCAACGCCGCGACCCTCCGGCTCACGACACTCTGTCCTGACTGGGGAGCCGCACCGGGGCGAGCTGTGCGGGGCGGAGAGCAGAGTCTGATCCGCGTCCTGCTCCGGAGCCTGACTGTCGCTGAGCACCGGGAGGCTCTTAGATTTCAAACCCTGAGTAGACTCCTCACACAAGTACGGGAACTGTTTCGTGGGCGCGAGGCCCCCTCCAGCACCGGATGCCATCCTGACGGGCAGCGGCTATCCGACCCGTTTATAAACGCTGTAGAGACGCAGACATTCTGCGCTGGCTCATTTACAAAACCCCTTAACAGATACTTATAAACATATAGGCTTTATAACAACTATATATAAGCACGCTCTTTGTTTGTTTACAGCACCATTTTCATTTTCTATTCGACACATATTCACCAAAACAACACAATGAATCGACGGTCGACCTGCAGCTGAGGGCTCACGCGCCTCTGATCGGATACTGCAGCGGCGCAGAGCGCGCGCTCGGCCGCATCACACGCGCGCATTCTGTCCCGTTATCTGCGCCAGATAAATAACCACGATTAATTCCACAGGCGCCGTTAAACGGTTATCTATCGCCTCCCTCTGCTAACGGCTCCGACACACCATCAGATCTTCGCCGTGTGATCAAAATATCCTTGTCCTTGGACGGAGGGGGTAGCACGGGCTGGCCGTTATTCACGGTATAGCTGTAAGCAGTAGCCTATCGCCTCCAAGAGCATTCGGTCTGTACCGCAGCGGGTACAAGTAAATAAACGTTAACTTCCGGTTCACGATGAGGGCAAATACTAAAGATGGATTTAATTCAAATGAATTTAAAATTACACAAACGCTTTTAGGCTGGTTGGCTGAAACAATGTCCTCTACTTACAAATAAAAAAAATAAGGCAACATTTTAGAAAACAACAAGCTGTCAATCAATGATCATTTATTTAAATACATTTGTTAAAGATATTTGCACATTTGATTAACAGTGGTTTAGCAGAACACAATTAATTAATGAAATGCTTCAGCCATTAAACATCTCAAATAAAAGGGGTGTACAGCATTTAAAATGATCAAATGTTACACATTAAAGGTGCACTTGTTATTTTTCTCTGATTAAATAATTACAGCTATAGAAAGGAATTGTACTTTTGAAAAATATGTTTAGAATCATTTACACTGATATGATATTCCAGTTATATAATTAGCCTCATAAAAGCTGCTTTATTTTACATTCCTGTTGTGTATCAGTCCTCGTTGTTGATAAATAAATTTTTGTTGACTGAAGCGCATACTAGTGTTGGGCGATATGCTCTGTAGTCATATCGTCAGCCTGTGAGATCGCCGATACACGATATTATCGTTTTAATTTAATTAGGTTACTTACATTATTTCATATGCTAGGAGAGTAACCCACTCCAGATACAAATAAAACAGTCGGTCTGCATGTTAGTGTAATTATCATAAAATATTTTTAATATGACTGAATTTGTACTTAACATGATCACAGTTTAATAAAGTATATGTTCAGTTACGTTTTATCAGGTCCTAATTGTCATCCTCTACAATGTGTGCTTCTCATAATTAGTGAATATGTATTTAAACAGCCCTTTTAAATTTACCAAGAGCAGAATTAGATGTCATTTGCTGATAGTAATGCATGCAAACATAAAAGAAAACCACACTGGATGCAAGAACAGCCGTGTACTACTTTCTTACCACTGGTACTGATACAGATATAATCAAAGGAAAATTTGGAGTTGGGATAACCTCCAAAACCAAAGGTATACCTTTTTAAAAGCTCATTACTCGTCCAATGTTTCAATAAATGTTATTTCGAGCAGATTGGCTGGTCAACAGCCAGTTTAAGGATAGTTTGGGGTTGCTTGGTCTTAGCTGACTTCGTAGTCCTCTTCACTACTCTAATGTTTCACCATGGTTAGGAGCTTGATTTAAATAGTGTTAAAGCGCTTTTGTGAAAAACACCTAGAGGCAAATTTAGAGTCCTTACTTTATTGCTCTAGACACTAAGTTTCGACAGCTCATTGGGTATTTTAAGGTTTTCTCCTAAATCGCCGAGTTATGAGCTACTTTTAGCCTTAAGATGTTTTGTAAATACGGCCTAGGTTTCTCCAGAATGGCGAACTTAAATTTCGAGCGCAAACAAAAAACATGGTACAGCGAAAACCCGCAAACCCTAGGCAGCGCATTCAAGACGTACATGCACTTTTTAGCGAAAGTGAATCTGTCAGTAAGGGTACACCAAAGAATGGCAGTTTATTTGAAGACGATGTTACTTTTTTTGCCATTTAGTCGATTGTTTTTATTTTCAGTGTTTTTCCCATTTATCAATGTATATTTTTGTTCGTTTTCGCAAAAGTTTCGTTCGTTTTATTTGCCACAAATCTGATCCCATACACTTTGTTGTTTATGAGAGAATTCGTGAGAGAGCAGAATTCAGTCTGCGAGCGCTCACACTGACAACACTCTATGATGTTCCAGGGTGATGACTCATCTGAATGCCTCCGATTGGCTGCTGCATTCATAAACTCAACGGAATCGTGTGTGATTAGTTACAATGCGCAACACTGTAAAAATGCGGAACAATAAATATGTTAAGGCAATTTGGAAAAATGGGTCTGCTAAATAAATGTAAATGGCCTCCTATCAGAGCAGGTTTTCACAGAAGGTCACCATTTGAAAAAAGTGACTAGTCCCAGTGTCCCCTTAAGTCCATTTCACTTCACTGGGAACCTTATATTAGTCACTGTGGGTGATGAGTGTGTGGGGTAAAAAACTGTCACAAATTGCTCTTCCACTTCTTCTCATTTGAGCCTTCAGCTGCAGGGAAACAAAAATGAATGTTAACACAGTCAGACAATAGAGCACATTTGCACACACAGACATGCACAAATAAACACCTGCATGCATGCACACACTCACACATACCCAGGCAGATCTTTCCTTCCTTGTGGAGTTTCTTTAAATGGTGCAGCAAGTTAAACTCTGCAGCTTTGTGCAGGTGTTCAGGGGTCTCCTGGCATACATACAACAAAAAACGTACACGGTTTAGAAAATAATAACTTAACATTTATATAAATAATGTACTCTCATTCTTTGCACATTGTCTGTTAAAGCAGTCACCACTTAAACAGAACCAACAAATGTAAAGTTAACTTCACATACAACGGGGAACAAGCATCTGAGACCACTGGTGAAAATGTGTTTCTTTTGCAGTTTTAGGATTTCATACAAATGTTTTCATTACAATTTGCATTATCAGCATAACAAATCAAGGGAAATTTGAATTTATAAAATAAACATGACTTTCAGAATGCCATGTGGATTGTCCCCCGTCTGGACAAAGGAGTTCACAAAGTCACATATTTGTATTTATGATTATGATCTAGATCTAAATACTTTTTTTTTTTAAATAAAAAGTTCAATGTCTTATACGTTTGGTACACACTGTTGTTTCCTTTTCTCTCCTTGTGGACTGCAGGTTTGACTGTGTCAAAATTGTATTAAAATTTATTAAATACTAGAAATGTAAATGCTTTTGGATTTATTCTAATTAAAGAGCTAAGATCATTAAAGATCAGAAAAGAGTTGAACCTTGTACACCACTTTAACCAGTTCGCTGGAGGTGAACGCAGTTCTGTTGTTCTCCTGCAGAACGTTTAGGATCTGCTGTTCTCTTGCATTGCGGTGAGTTATATACTCACAGATCTTAGAAAAAGCATCTTGGACCACTGGACCATGACCTGACACACAAATACAAACATTTCTTAGTGTCACTGAAAATGTGATGTAGAATGCACTCTTGACAAAAAGCACATGTACTTACCTGGATATATGAGGTCAGCCTTCATGCTGAGGAGCTTCTGCAGTGACTTCATGTAATCATGGAGGTCCTCAAACACAGCCGTTCCCTCTCCTAGAATACAGTCACCTGAAAACACAGCTTGCTCCTCCTCCAGGAATAATGCCATGTGATCATCTGTGTGTCCAGGAGTAAACAGCACCCTACGTGCACATAAAAAATAAAAACAAACTTGCTCAAAACAAAAGAAACAACTACAGTGGGGAAAATATTTATTCGATCCCCTGCTGATTTTGTAATAGGTTTATTTTAATGTATAGAGACAGAATATAAACCAAAAAATCCAGAAAAAACACATTATATAAAGGTTAGAAATTGATTTGCATTTCAGTGAGTGAAATAAGTATTTGATCCCCAAGCAAAACATGACCTAGTACTTGGTGCAGAAACCCTTGTTGGTAAGCACAGAGGTAAGACGTTTTTTGTAGTTGGTCACCAGGTTTGCACACATCTCAGGAGGGATTTTGATCCACTCCTCTTTACAGATCCTCTCTAAATTCTTAAGGTTTCTTGGCTGTCGTTTGGCAACTCAAAGTTTCAGCTCCCTCCACAGATTTTCTATAGGATTGAGGTCCTTAATGTGCTTCTTCTTGAGCCACTCCTTTGTTGCCTTGGTGGTATGTTTCAGGTCATTGTCATGCTGGAAGACCCATCATGACCCACTTCAGTGTTCTTGCTGAGGGAAGGAGGTTCTCGTCCAATTTTTTACAGTACATGGCCCCATCCTTTTGCCCCTCAATCTCTGTAATAAAGGGGGGATCTCCTGTCCCTATGCAGAAAAACAGCCCCAGAAGCATATGGTGTTCACCAGGACAAAACAATCCCGTACTTGACTGTAGGGATGGTGTTCTGGGGGTCATAGTCAGCATTTCTCTCCCACCAAACACGGCGAGTCAAGTTAATGCAAAAGAGCTCAATTTTGGTCTCATCTGACCACAGCACTTCTCCCAAGCCTTCTCTGAATCATTTAGATGTTCTTTGGCAAACTTTAAACGGGCCTGTACATGTGCCTTCTTGAGCAGGGGGACCTTGCGGGCACTGCAGGTTTTCAGTCCATTGCGGCGTAGTGTGTTACTAATGTTTTGCTTGGTGACTGTGGTCCCAACGGCCTTAAGATCATTAACAAACTCCTCCCGTGTAGTTCGGGGCTGATCCCTCACCTTTCTCACGATCATCCTTACCCCATGAGGCAAGATCTTGCACGGAGCTCCAGACCGAAGATGGTTATTTTGTATTTCTTCCATTTCCAAATAATCGCACCAACAGTTGTCTCCTTCTCACCAAGCTTCTTGTTGATGGTCTTGTAGCCCATTCAAGCCTTTTGCAGATCTACAATCTTGTCTCTGACTTCCTTTGACAGCTCTTTGGTCTTGCCCCTGGTGGTGGGAGAGGTTGGAATGGAAGATATAGATTGTGTGGACAGGTGTCTTATACACCTAACGAGCTGACATTAGGAGTAACTTCTTAAAGTGACGGGACTAATCTGTGTTCCACATGGGCACATAACCAATCTGTGGGAGCCATAATTCTTGCTGGTTGTTAGGGGATCAAATACTTATTTCACTAACTGAAATGCAAATTAATTTATAACCTTTATATAATGTGTTTTTTTTTTTCTGGATTTTTTGGTTGATAGTTTGTCTCTATCTGTTAAAATAAACCTACCACAAAAATTACAGACCCTTCAATTTTTTTGTAAGTTGGCAAACTTACAAAATCAACAGGGGATCAAATAAAGATTTTCATCGCACTGTACTACTGTTTTTAATTATAAACTTAGACCCTAATGCCGCACAATGCATTTATGTAATACAGTCTTTTAAGGCTAGGATTGTGTGAATACACATTGTATTTATCTACATTACTGTTCACAAGTTTTGGCATCAGTATAATTTTTTTTCAAAAAACTATACTTTTGTTCCGCAAGGATTGATTAATTGATAGGGAATTCAAAGGAAAGTGGATTAAGTGTCAACAAAAGATTTCTATTGTTAGTAAATGCTGTTTTATCAAACTTTCTATTCATCAAAAAATGCTGAAAAAATCAGCAGCTTCAAATCAGCTTCAAATCAGCATATTATAATGATTTCTGCGGTCTTTTTGGAGTAAAATCACTTTGCCATCACAGTTTTCGGTTTTAAAAAACATTTTTTAACATTGCAATATTTCACACATTTTACCAAACCAAACAACGTATTTTTTCAATAAATTAATCTTTTGTGAGAATATAAAGAACTTTAAAACATTTACAAATCTTACCGACCTCAAACTTTTGAGTGGTGGTGTATAAATATGTAAGCATAATCAAAGACTATCATTTACAGAATATTGTGTGGTGTGTGTGTGTGTAGTTACCGTAATGTTGCCACCTTCAGTCTTTTAGCACGCACATCACCATCACTGAGATATGAATATTTCTTCTTCTGGTCTCCAATCACTTCTTCCTGTGGAGGGCACCGAGGGAGTTTACTGACCCTCAGCTCTGAATCTGCAACACATGCGGATTATGGAGGATTTCTCATAGACAATTGTTTTCACATCGAGAGAATGACATTTTAGTCATTCTTGAGATGTGGGACAAAACAGGGTGCAAAATTGAAAAATTAAACCTTGTACTCAGACAAATGAAACTACATTAATGTATCTTATATGTACTGAGCTAACTGCAGGCTATGCTTTGATACAACCTCCCGACTTTTCTCTTTTTTTAACAAAATGTGCTTTTTTTTAGCTTGGACTGTGTCATATAATTTCAGCTTTATCTTTAACAGCATTCAAGATGTTTTTAACATTTCAAAACACATTCTCATGCTAGCTGACAGATTACATTTTCACATGTGACCAACAATTTCACAACAAATATAAAATATCATAATGATATATTATCAAAATATTCAACTGACGGTAGGTGACAGAACTGACGGAGTTGACACATCTGACGGTGGTGACGAAAACCTGAATTTGTAATCATTTTAACTATCAAATACATTGAATCAGTCAATTACTGTATTAAAACAAACATTGAGTATGTTATTGTTTATAAAGCTTTTATTCAAGAGGCACATTTTAAGTATTTTGATATATCACTGGAACACAAGATCTTATGGTGGTGACATCTGACGGTTTTGACAAATTTGGCATTTCTTTCACAAAAACCAATGGAGTTCATGTAGTAGCATTAGATTTTTTTCTGTTGATGCTAGATGCCAACAGAACCTGCTTCAGGAGAATAAAATTATCAAAATATTTCAAATAATTTCCTCAGAAATTGGAAGATGGTGTTGACATATCATGGCTGTGACAAAGGAAATATTAACATTAGGATTTAAAATATTCTAAAACTATAAAACTTAGCAGACACTGGTTCTGAAACTGATGTACTCTGCCGAGGTGACTGTGTCAAGGGTTCTTTGAGAGTGAGCCGCTTCCACCTGATATCCCTGATTTTATTACATTTTATTGCATGTCTGACGGTGTTGACATAAAGTGGGGACGCAACTTTAAAATCGATAAACATGCATGTTGTCATTAAAAACAACCTTGTTTTGATATGAGATCATTTATTAAGTGTTGCTTTTGATAAAACGAGCTCTTTTTCATCATTAAAAAAAACATTTTTATCCATTTTATTGCATATGAATGATTGAACCCTTCTCTGTGGACACACTGTTTTAGATGTAGTGAGAAGACAATTAAGAAACACAGATTTGGTATAATAATAATGAGAAAATTAAATTGAAGGAATTGTGTTAAATACATTCTATTATTAATTGCTCATGACATTTAAAATTGAAAATATTTTTAAGGCTAATAGCAGTTACCCTTGCTGGACTTTTTTGTCCCATGTCTCAAGAATGACTGATTTACATTTACATTATTAAGCAATAGCGACGAGTCCTTAAAATTTAAATTTCACATATTTAGGGCACAGATGTCAAAACCTGTAGACAAACAGACATATTATTCACCTGTGTGAAAGTTTGTGAGTATCTCCGGCACTCCTCCAGTGTGGTCGTGATGCCAGTGTGTGACTATAATGTGCTGTATGGACGTCTCCTGCTGCTTCAGTGCCTTGCGCAGGTTGACAATATACTCCGGTACCGCGCGCTCGCCTGCATCAATCAACACTCGCCTGACACAACACCACCCACCCACACACACAGGTTAACATTTTGTGATAAAGTGTGGAAACATTCCTATATGCGTAATGGTTTTATACTGTACAGACCGTATATTCTATTGCCCTTTACCAACCCTACCCCTAAACCTACCCCTTACAGGAGACACAGTGATTTTCAATACACTCCATTCTGTGTGATTTATAAGTGTTTTGAAAAGTGGGGACATGGGGTAATGTCCTGAAAAGCCACCTTCTCCTTGTAATACCTATGTCATACCTTTGTCATTATACAAATGTATGTCCTCATTTGTCACAAAAACGCGTACACACACACACACATTAAACATTCACAGACTTGTTACGTTCAATAACTCA
The DNA here is from genome assembly GCA_018155175.1 of Sinocyclocheilus anophthalmus. Classification (NCBI taxonomy): domain Eukaryota; kingdom Metazoa; phylum Chordata; class Actinopteri; order Cypriniformes; family Cyprinidae; genus Sinocyclocheilus; species Sinocyclocheilus anophthalmus. The sequence goes on from JADLZN010004470.1 coordinate 74,445, forward strand.
AAACCAGCACATTTATCTCGTGCACTGGTTCACGCGTAATTTTACTGTCGGAGTGTTGTAACTTTACCTCCTGCCTGTCCCGACCAGGTATGTGTTGGTGCCCTGCAGTGTCATGGGCCCCGGGTTACAACCCAAAACACGCACCACTCTCGATGACAGCTGCTCGATACGAGGAATTATCGAGGACATTTTCACCAGGACCACACAGACACAGCACGAACTTTAAGACCCCTGAAAACGCTCCTGCTACAAAGCAGACTGATGACACTGAAACTTCCTTCTTCTTCTTCTTTGGGTTTTAACAGCAGCTTGCATCCTTAACGTTGCATTACTGCCATCTTCTGGTTCTAGTTATTTCCCATATACTTTAGTCATCATATTCTTGTCATGAGTCCCGTTTTAGTAAGAAAGCAAATCAAATATTTCCTTCCTTGTTCACTCCTACTGCAGTCCATTATATTCTTTACTCCACGTCCTGCAGTGGTGGAAAGAGTACTGAAAAAATATACTCAAGTAAAAGTACCATTACCTTCCAAAAAATGTAGTGTGAGTAGAGTAAAAGTACTTGTCCAAAAAACTACTTGAGTAAGAGTAAAAGAGTAGCCTATTTAAAAGTACTCACGAGTAGTGAGTACTGAGCTGTGGATTCTTCCCCCTCATAATAAACATTGTACACCACAATTGATACATTTTAAAAATGTGGTACATTCTGTAATTCACATTATCTTGTTTGTCATAAAGAATGAAGAATATCTTTCATCCAGCAGTTTTAATTTTGACTGCCAACTCTTTAAAATACATTAAAAAAGCACGGAAACAGTATTCAGTTGAAGAAAAGATGAAAGTTATTCTCAGTACAATCATCCCCATTTAAATCATAAAGTTTGAAAAAATAGATTTAAAATCATGTTTAAGGCCACTGAGACAGCATGCTGTTGTTGCACATAAAATTTAAAGGGGTCATATGATGCGATTTAAATTTTTCTTTTCTCTTTGTAGTGTTACAAGTTCTTGGTGCATAAAAAAGATCTGTAAAGTTGCAAAGACTAAAGTCTCAAATCCAAAGAGATATTCTTTATAAAAGTTAAGAGTTAACCACGCCTACCTAAAACGGCTTGTTCTAACACGCCCCCACATGTCTACGTCACTATGTGGGAAGATTTGCATAATGCCGCCCAAATGTTCATGCTGTAGTATTGTTGTTGCCGCAGCCATGTCGTGAAGGCACTGTGTGATTCGTTGTGAAAGCGAAACTACTTAGTTTGGTCTTCAAAAAGAGGACGTCTCTGCTTCGTTATGCCTGAAGCTGATCCGTGCTGGTCACTGAGGAAAAACATACTTCGCGCTGTGGATCGCCGTATCGGCTTTCACCGTGGACGAACTGGAGTCTAGCCTGGGGTCGTCACATGTGGTTGCCGCAAGCCCCCTGCCTCACTCAAGCCGACCTCCGCTCACTCTAGCCGGCCGCCGCTAATTCTAGCCCCCGGCCTCTGCTCACTCTAGGCCACCGTATGTGCCGCTGTGTTTCGTTGTGAAAGCGAAACTACTTTGTTTGGCCTTCCAAAAATGGACACGACTAGAAATCAGTGGTTAAGTTGTTTTACAACACTGTTCAGAACACTTCAATCCAAATATTCAGATGTGAGCAACACATTTTACGGAGGACAAGGACTGTTTCCTGATCCTGGGAGAGTAAGACTACAATGCCGGCTTTTCTGACTCACAGACTGCAAGTAAGTTTTTTATATTTAAAGCGTTTTTATATTTTATATATTTAAAGCAAGTTTTTTGGGCAGTGTAGAGTAGGACTTGTTGTTTGTCATCTCTCCGATCACAAACGCAGACATGGTTTTATCAACGCGTAAAAAGACTACAAGTCATAATAATCCGTAATTATGTCCCCACTGGATGCAACAAATGCCTCGTTTATAATGGGTTTTCATGTTTTTGAATCATCGCTCCGGCCTGACAGGGCATCAAAGTATGGTAAGGGACGTAACATTTCCGTCACACACACTTGAGGCATTCAGCAATCACGAGCGCAACGTTTTTTTTCAGAAAGGCTGGGCATAGAGGCGAAACAATAATGTACAGTATGTGGAAAAGAATGCGTTTTTTGAACCTTAAACCACATAAACACATTTCTTTACAACCAATACACAAAATAATGTTATTTTTAGCAACATCATATGACCCCTTTAATGTTTAGAACAGTGCAAATACAAACACCATTAGAAATTCATAGTTCAGCATCACACCATGATATGGGTTCAAATGAGAGCCCATTTCTCTCCAAACGGTGCCAGTTTAGCGTTTTGCAATAAAGAAATAAAAATAACTAAACTTGATATTTTATGTTACAATTTTAACATAAATGTAAATTGTTCTAGAAGGATGGCAAATTGTTATGCTGATAATATAATTTGTAAGGGAAAATGCATTAAATAGCGAAGTATTTGTGGGGAAACTTTTTCAAAGGAAAACACACACACGCGGTCTCGGTGAATCAGCAGCATCCACAACTGAACGGAACAAAAAGTGTTGAACTTGAAAATTGTTTATGCGCGAGTTCACTTGCTAAATGAAGGCGGATAGTATAAAATGGATAAAATAAATAAAAACCCTTTTCACAGCGCGCATCACGCGCTCAAACTCATCAAAAGTCAACAAGTTCAACAAGCAACAACGACTTATCCAAGTGACCGCTGCAGAACGCAAAAGCGAGAGAGAGACGAGGCTGTCTCGTTAGTGAGTGGGGAATTTACCGAGCATGGCTCTTGCGGGAGTTAACACTTAACACTGTACGCAATACCCGCAACCTCACACCAAATTTCAGGCCGTGTATATCTGCAATCATATATACACAACATTTCTAAGCAGAAATGCGAATTCTTAACATATTAAAGTTTTAGAGGAAGATGCGACTGAATTGATGCTTGAAGAATGCGCTTCCAGCAGTCATGATAAACAGCTGGCGGTTAAAGTTTTCTATGCACAATTTGATTTGACGAAAGTCACGAGACCTATTACTCTCTATCCAATCACGTTGATGGATAAAAATAAAATTAAAATAAGCATGTAACGAACGACCACAAACGGAGGAAAACAGCGGAGTAAAAGTACCGATACATCACTTAAAATGTACTCAAGTAAAAGTAAAAGCACACATTTTTTAAAAACTCAAAAAAGTACAATTACTGATAAAAACTACTTAATTACTGTAACGTGAGTATTTGTAATTCGTTACTTCCCACCCCTGACGTCCTGTTACACTGAAACTTTCTGTTCAAAAGTCACAATTTACAAAATAGACGTCTCTGCCACTCAACGTTTGGATGTTTCTTTTGCTTCTATAATTGATATATCATAATCACGGTAATGGAGCACTTAAACTACAGTGACATTATATAGTCTCTGTGTTCTCTAATTAAGAGAGAGAGAGAGAGAGACTTTGACTTTTAACACACTTTATTAAGCGGTCTGAGAGTACCTCAATTTCAATCCGCTGGAAGCCCAGGTTTCTTTGACAGTGGCCTTCAGCTCATCTGCATTTTTTGGTCTCTTGCTTCTCATTTTCCTCTTGACAATACCCCACAGATTCTCTATGGGCTTCAGTCTGGTGAGTTTGCTGTCAGTCAAGCCCACCACACTAAGCCAGGCTGGTCATTTAACCCACTTTTGTGCGTTTGGCAGTGTTGTCAGTGCAAAGCCTGGCTAGCCGAAAATAAATCCGCGACAACTCTTCAAAAAGCTGGTTACCAGAAGGAAGCATGAAGTGCTCCAACTTTCTTGGAAACGGGTGCAGTGACGTTGGTTTTCAAAAACACAATGGACCAACACCAGCATGTGACATTGCACCCAAATCATCATAGACTGTGGAAACTTAAACACTGGACTTCAAGCAACTTGGGCTTATGAGCTTCTCCACCCTTCCTCCATATTCTAGGACCTTGGTTTCCAAATGAAATGTAAAACTTGCTCTCATCTGAAAAGAGGCCTTTGGACCAATGAGCAACAGTCCAGTTCTTTTTCTCAGTAGCCCAGGTAAGATGCTTCTGACGTCTTTTCTGTTTCAGAAGTGGCTTAACATAGGAATACAACAACTGTAGGCCACTTTCTTCGACACGTCTGTGTGTGGTGGCTCTTGATGCCTTGACCCATTCCTCAGTCCATTCCTTGTGAAGTTCAAATTCAAATTCTTGAATCGATTTTGCTTGACAGTTCTCATAAGGCTGCGGTTCTCTCGGTTTTTGTGCATCTTTTTCTTCCACACTTTTTTCCACTCAACTTTCTGTTAACATGCGTAGCACTCTGTGAACAGCCAGCTTCTTGGCAATGAATGTTTGTGGCTTCCCCTCCTTGTGAACTTCATGTCAGGGGTGATTGTCTTCTAGACAAATGTCAGATCAGCAGTCTTCCCCATGATTGGGTAGCCTAGTGAACCAAACTGAGAGAAAAATTTGAAGGCTCGGGAAACCTTTGCAGTTGTTTTGAGTTGATTAGCATGTCACCATAATCTAATTTGTTGAGATTGTGAAACTTGCGCTGGGCCATAACTCTTGTGATTAATGTGAGCCAAAATCATCACAATTAAAAGAGCCAACTACTTCAGTCTGTGTGCATTGAATTTATTTAATACACAAGTTTCACAATTTGAGTTGAATTACTGAAATAAATGAACTTTTCCACGACATTCTAATTTATTGAGATGCACCTGTATAGAAAATACAATAGAAACTTAAATTATGAAAAAAACAATAAATATCGAATTAAGCTTCAATGACAGCATAATGCTCAGTACCTTGCAGATTCCTCAATGAGATTTTTCCTATCATGAACAAATAAAAACAGTTTGTGCATTTATACAAGGGCAGTCTATGTGGTTAAAGTGTGATCTCTAGTGTTACTGGATCTTCTAAAAAAACAGCATCTGCTAAAACTATAAATAAGGTCTTCTGTAACTGATGTTTCCAAAGATGGCTTAGCTGCGCTAGCTTGAAACAACATAAGCTTTCACCAATGTCAAATGCAAAATTAAGTAGTTACATGATTAAGTGTTTTGTTAAACTGTGTGTAAACACAAGGTTGAGAATGAATGTGCATATGTGTGTTTAAACACTCAGGACACTCAGGACTTTGTGCTTCACTTCACAGACACACAAAACTTTATTATGGAGCACAAAACAGCTTCAGTTATTCAGTTGCAATACACACTGATAGTCTGTTAATGTTGAATTTAAATATCCACAGACTAAACGTAGTCACACAGATGAGCTTGTTAGTAATGATCAATCTTATCACTGTGTACTCGTATAGTCAAAACAGACAGGTTAGAGAAACAAACCGGCCCATCACAAAGGCTCTTTTACAGCATATCCGCTAATGAATCTTTGCAGACAGTGCAGGAACAGCCTGCTATAGGTTTACATGTTGATGTAGGAGGTGCTTTTGGGGTCAGGCCACATTAATATATGTATTAAGAGATGAATTGATACCCACATAGAGCATCAGGATATGCAGAACCTCATTCCCTTATTTGCTTTGATGCTTCTTATTAAAGTGAGTGAATGTTTATTGCTCTTGTGGATGTTTATTGATCTGAAAACCTCCTTATACTCATGAAACTTCTTGATAACAGCATGGAGATCAGACACTGTATTTGTAATTTGCCAGAATCACACAATAACAATTTAGTCTTTATTTGTTTACATTTTCTATGCAGAAGTTTGCTGTGAGTTCATAAAGCCAGCTGCACAAGTCTTGCATGCATTTCTACTTGCTATCCACACTTTTTGTGTGCACAGATTACATTTTAACATCAAATGGAAGTGGTAGTACTTCCCAAGAGTTTTAGTCTTATAATAAAGGTTCAAGTCAAGGTAAACATCATGATTTAGTGAGCGTTTCCTTGGCTTGGAAAGGCAGCAATTGTCTCCATGCAAGATGTTTTGGCTTTGTACGAGTCTCTAATGATCAGATAAACAGTAGTTGGCACAACCTATAGAACACAATTCTAAATCTTGAATAACGAAGCACATACAGATTGGTTTAATAAATTAAGGTCCAATTAACTATATATTTAGAACAGATCTGGCCAGTTTTCTGTGCGATATGCAAAATAAATAGCAATGATGAGAGAGTAATTAAAATCTGGAACAATGACACGGAGAAAAATAAAATGAATTTGCTTTTATAATTACACGGAACTAAATCAATACCCATTTCCTAATTACTATTAAATATAGTCCAATCATTTACAGACAAAATAGTTTCTATAGGACATATATCTTCTCAGAAATGGGTTCAGTTTATATACAACCGAGAGGGAGAAAGCGAAAGGTAGGAAGAAAGGAAGTATCACTGTGGCAGGACTTTGAGAATAGCGTTCACCTCTTCAGCTACAGTCGTCAGTGCAAACGCAAACTGATCCTGAGAAAGACACAGACACAGCATGTGTCAGCATGAAAAGAGATTGTGTGTTTCGGTGTATTTGTGGGTATGTGTGTGTACATACCTTGGTCTGAACCATGCCGGGTCTCTGGTCTCTCAGGTGTTCCAGTGTAGCAGCAATATCAATCTCTTTTGCACCTGTCAAGCAAAGCATTTTGTATCAATATTTATACTGACTGTCCACAATGTGAAAAATATTACTGAACACCCATTGATATCTGATAATCAGCTTTTTGTCTTTACCTTTGGCCATTTTATTCAACACCATGTCAATCAAAATGTACGTCCCAGTCCGTCCAGCACCGTCACTGATGGAAAAAAAGCAAGATTTTAAAAGCTCTGCGCTCTGAGTAGAAATCATTAAAGTTAGCTGCCCAGAGACAATTACAGACCTTAGCTACCTCAGAAGGCCATGTAATACATAGGGTGGAGTTATGTTTCTTCATGGGCAAGACATTTGGAACAGGGGAAATGTTGCATTACATCACTTGCTCACCAATGGATCCTCTGCAGTGAATGGGTGCCGTCAGAATGAGAGTTTAAACAGCTGATAAAAACATCACAATAATCCAGAAGTAATCCACCCAACTCCAGTCCATCAGTCTTTTGAAGTGAAAAGCTGCGTGTTTGTAAGAAACAAATCCATCATTACAGGCTTTTAACTTCAAACCAGTCCAGTCTATACCAATCCATAATCCTTAATAGCACTTCCTCTAGTGAAAAACTCCATACCCTGTCGTCACATCAAAATCAACCGACCTATTTGTTTAGAACTGTTTTGGACAGTTTCCACTGGTGCATATTTCACTCCTGATTCAGGCAAGATTACATTTTCACTGGAAGACCGCATATGTGTCGTCGTGGATTGGGACATAATATATTGATGTAGGACATGGCTGGAGTGGATGTGGTATAACGATGTGATGACTGTAATTGTGATGTTTTACGCTTTGTGGGTTTGGACTCTTATTCTGACGGCACCCATTCACTGCAGAGGATCCATTGGTGAGAAAGTGATGTAATGGTAAATCTCTCAAAATCTGTTCTGATGAAGAAACAAACTCATCTAAATCTTTGATGGCTTTAGGGTGAGTACATTTTCAGCAAATTTTCATTTTTGGGTGAACTGTTCCTTTAATAAACATTGTCTTTTTTTACCCTTTACTCAAACTGTAACAACTTGTTCTGCGTCTCATCATGACACCATGGGCAGGGAAAACAGCCAAACATGTTTTCTTCCAACCATCTGTCTTTTGGTAGTTGCGGCCACCACATGACACTACTGCTGCAAACACAGCGTTGGCGAGTAGGTGCTTTTTTTTGCTATTGTACTCTTAAAACCATGTTTACTAAGCCAAAAGTGTCCTGATTATGGCCTGCTGGTTTAAATTTTTGCACTTTGAAGGAGGAACATCTGATCATTTGTGTTGAGTTTTAAATTAAAATTGAAAATTGAGTTTATGGTTGTGTTCAGGGCTTTTCACTTGTGAATGTTTCCAACATTTCATGGCAACAGAAAACGGCTTTTGCTGGGATTTTTTATTTTTTTTTTTTAAACATTTTAGTAAAACACATTGGTAAATATTGCTTATTATTATTTTGCATTGTTACACAAATATGAAAATTATTTAACATCCTTCTTGCTTTTGTTCATTTAGTGAACATTTGTGTTGAATACATGATTTATTTACTGTATTTTACTTCATAAAATATTTTTATATAGTTGACAGCAGAGGCTGTTTTGTGGCTTCTCTAACTGGAAGTAATATTACAGCATAAATGTCAAAAACTAAAAACTATATATCAAATATCACATTATTCAAGTGTGTGTTTGTACTTGCCTGCAGTGAACAATGACAGGGCAGGATCTTCCACGGTAGCATTTGTTTACTTTCCTATTGGAAAGAAGTCATACATACAATCATAACACAGACACACACACACATACACACAGACATATGAAACCTGAAAATTGATTTTAGATGCCGCTAAGCTCTATAGAAAAGGATGAAGTGCTGAGTATCTTTTATGTCCTACAAAGTACATTTTAATAAAAATGATACACTACTGTTCAAAAGTTTGGGGTCAGTAAGAAGTTTTCATATTTAAAAAAAAGACGCTTATGCTCACTAAGGCATTAAAAGAAGGTTTGACATCAAAATGATTATAAAAACACCAACATTTGAGGATTTAGGGATTAAAGAAGATTAATTACATAGGACAAATCTCACATGTTGTTTGTTTTTCTGTCATGTTGAGGGCTTTCCATTGTCTTCTACTGACTTTATACTAAGCTAAAAATATTTTCCATCCCCAACCCCTGAACCTAACCCTAATGCACACCTCTCTGCATTTTTAGATTTTCATTCAAACATTATTCATTATTCTATTAATTAATTTATTAATTTATAACACTTCTATTTACTAAGCTGTTTGGTCAGCACAATATAGACAAAACCTGACCCACACGAACATACAGTCATATTAGCTTCAGACATGTTACTGGTTTATGCTTATAAACACTGCTGCTGGGTTTATTCAGATGAGCATTAAAAGAGGGCAGGGCCAGGAACAAGGTCAGATGTTAGCAGACAGAAAGGTTGAACAGATTTAGGGTGAAGAGAGATAGAGGGAGGGGCTGGAATCCCAGGGTGCACCTGGATGCAGAGTCGCAGTTGTCAATGATCACTTTTGTGACTATGCAACTGGAGCCAGTGAACTAGCTGCACGACCACAAAAATGACACTGGCAACCGCTCAGGAGCTCACACACACACGCGCTTGCACAACACACAGGCAACACATGCACACGCTCATGCTTTCATAGGCGTACCTGCGGAAGTCAAGCAGAGTTTGGCTGGTTTCGGGCGTTTGGTCGTTCAGCCAGGTGTGATAGTGGAACTGCGTGACCGTACGGGTCTCGTTAGTCTGCATGTTCTTCAGGTAAAAACTCCGAACCAGGAAATCATCACACCACACATGCTCAGAAACCAGATTAACCTACACAAACACACATATGAGAAAAAAAGAGTTAATATACCAAACAGCATGACACAGCAGTGAAAATATCCCTACATAGAAAAAAATACAGAAAGCCAAACCAAATGTTGTCATGTAGTTGTTTTGTGTCCTTCCCATTACAGTGTTCTGAATTTGCATTAAATTGCAGTTATTACTATGTGCTACTTTAAAAGGACACTCCACACAAAAATGAAAATCTGAGACATTTTCTCAAAATATCTTCCTTTGTGTTCCACAGAAGAGAAAAAAATCATATAGTTCTGAGTGGGAGTAAATGATGACAGAATTTTCATTTTTTTGGTTAACAATAACATTTTGTATTGTAAGTTCTTAATAACCTGAATATTTAAAAGCAAGCAATATGGCGACTTAAGCCTCTGTAAGGAACACAGACTCGTGGTGAAAATTGTGCATGCATACATGGCAAAAAATGCCACATTCGTTTAAAAAAATTAATTGGCTTGACAAAAACTGTAAACAGCAAAATTTAGTGAGCTTACCAGTGGCTTTGCATTTAAGACAACAACCCTAAACCCTAGAATTTAGCTGTTTCCCTCTATTACTGATGCAATAATGTTATTTACATGTTTTACTTATTGATTCTTTAACATATTCTTTACTTATATATTCATTCGAGTCACAATCTTTTTTTAATGTGTCATCTGCCATATTTATGATCATCAGCAAGCAAAGTGTAAGAGCAGTGTGCCAATACACATAATACAGTGATCAGACCCCCCCCCCCCCCCGCTGGGCGGGGCCCCCCACACACACACAACAAATCCTGTTAATACATACATTTCTACAGACTTTTTAGCAAGTCAGGATCTGTGCAGACAAATGTATCATTTGCAGACATTTATACTGTGTATATTTAATGCACAATCCATCTCTGTTTATAGCATGAGTATAATGAAATGGATTGTGGAATAAACATTTAGAAATGTCCACAAATATAACATTTGGTAGGGTCTGTGCTAACTGGAGATCAATAAAAAGTGCCTTTTCTGGCACCTGATTGGATCAAATTCAATCTCTTTTCATGTGATTTTGTATTCACTGCCATTACTTTGCCCTGCTGATGCTTATAAATATGGTGTATGAGCTCCAAAAGTCACATGACCGATACAGATGAACAATAACTAATTATTTTTTTTAATTCAATGTGGAGTTTTAAAGTTCAAAAGTAGTTAAAACTTTGCTGTATCATGTCAAATGCTGGCTGATGTAATGAAATCCTATCAGCAGAGCTGAACCAATGTGCCCAAATATGACAGAAAACTCTTTGTATAAGCTAATTCTTTTGTCAGTATTTACAACCTAACACCAAAACAGCAGAACAAAATCCCACAAGCAGTTATCCTCACTCTGCCAGGAGGATATTTGCATGTACAGTACCTCATAAATGTGGTAGAGGTTGGAGCCTTCATCGGGCCAATAGTGGTAACACTGCTTCACACCGTTCTCAGTGAGAGGAGTCAACATGACAATCACCACACACCCGCTCTCCCAGACCATCTGCAAGAGAACACACACAACATTATACACACACAGCATGACCATCTGCACGAGAACACACACATTACACAGACACATCCCCATGCACTCTTCGTGACCATCTGCACACACACAGACTCTCCCAGACCTTGTGTTAGAGATCACACACGAACACACTCCCCAACACGATCTACAGGATTGCCCAAACCCTCTATGTAAGCTTACAAACAAATAATGCAGTTTACCTGCCAGAAGTCAGCTACGGTGGAGGGCAGCGGGCCCTGAGTGGCGATGTATGCAGGATTACGAGGGTCATGATCCATCTAAGAGTAAGAAAACAACACAATCAACCCCCTCTGCATTACATATACTCTGGCTGAATGTGGTTTAAATAATACACATGAGAAAGAGAATTCAAACACAAAGAATGAATTACGGCCACTAATAGTGTCCTTTATTTGCATGCCATGCACTGTCTGCATCGTTATTCCGATTCATTTATGCAAATCAGCTAATGCTGCAAACGTGCTAATAAAATCTGTACTGCACACAACTTGCACCATGCACCATATTGCATGGTTCTGAGTGATAGGTTGATGGCTAAATTTTCTGTAAAATAACATTAACTGTGACAGCAAATAGCACTCAGCAACCAGTTAAGTGTCTTCCTCAAGGGCATAGTGGTGATAAAGCAAGTCTCAGTTTTTTTGTGGTAACTGGTCCACAGACAATTAATCAATGCCTTCTAAAGTAATTTACTCTGAAGTATTTTCTACAGATGCAGTCACCCTGGAGCAAACTGAAGTTGAAGTTTCCTACACCTAATGGTTTATCCAGTATGTGATGTAGTAGTGTTTGCACTCTATGTGACCCTGAACCACACACACACTTAATTATCGATGTTTCTTTTATGCCAAAAATCATTAGGATATTAAGTAAAGATCATGTTCCATGAAGATTTTTTGTAAATTTCCTACCGTAAATATACCAAAACATAATTTTTGATTAGTAATATGCATTGCTAAGAACTTCATTTGGACAACTTTAAAGGTGATTTTCTCAGTATTTAGATTTTTTTGCACCCTCAGATTCCAGATTTTCAAATAGCTGTATCTCGGCCAAATATTGTCCTATCCTAACAAACCATACGTCAATGGAAAGCTTATTTATTCAGCCTTTCAAAAAATTGACCCTTATGACTGGTTTTGTGGTCCAGGGTCACATATGTAGTGTGCCGTTTGAGCTATAGTTTTTTGCTTTTTGCTGAAGTATTGTATGTAGTTTTGGCTCACGATTGGGCTGGCATTGATGTAGTCCGAGTTGCCTTGATTGTTCTCCAACTTCAGAGTTATTCTGCAATGATCATCTAAATAAAAAACAAACAAACAAACACACATTTTATTGTCAAACCTGAAAAGCTCAATTACATCACAGAAGTTCAATAATACACTACTGGTTACAGTACATGAATAAACAAAGCACCTGAAAGTGGATATGTTTGTGTGTGTGACTCACAGGCTATGACTGTGCTTGCACGGTTTTTCTTGACGTTGCCGTCTCTCTGGCCGATGGTGGTGGCACTGGGCTCAGCCTGGTATGCACACAGAGCCTCCCACTCCGACTCCAAACGATTCTTATTTTTCAGGTGGTCCTCCATATATGCCTATGTGTGTATATAGAGAAACATACAGGATGTTTTTGTGAGTATTGTACAATTATCCAGTGGTTAAAGATAATTCAGTGGTCCCCAATGAAATGGAAACTTACACTATCATGTAAATAGTTTCGGGTCAATATGTTTTTTTTTAAGAAATTAAATAATTTATTTCAGCCAAGATGTAATTGTAATTATATTACACAATATTTGATGCTATTGTAAATATATGACTATTATAATTATATTACACAATATTTAATGCTTTCACTGTTTTTTGATTAAATAAATGCAGCCTTAGTGTGCATAAGAGACTTCTTTCAAACATGAAAAAAAGACTGACAATAAACTTTTTAAATTAGACATAAACCACTAACAAACAATAACAAACTATTGTTTTTTTACATACCAAATATATCTGCATTTTAATTTTCATAAAACATTAATAAACTTCATTGGTCATTCCTTGCTCTAATAACTACTACAAATATGGAATTTTAAATAACAATAATATTTTTTTAAATAAATTGCAAAAATAAAATGTTATGATTTTTAAATAAAAAGTTAATGAAATTTAAACAAGATTTAAAATTACATTGTAACACATTTTTTACTTAACTTAACTTAGGAGTTTCATAATGATACATTCAATGAAAAAAAAAAGGTTTTAATTTTTGTGAGTGAAGATATAAGGCATCTCATAAAGGCATCTGTGTTGCATTTTCAAACTTTAACGTGTGTTGGTTTATGCAAGTACCAGTATCATGTGACCAGTAGAGATGTCCATGTTGGAGTGGGCAGGCTCTTCGCACCAGGAGGAGGTGCTAGTGCGTGCAGAGGGGCTTGGCAATGGGCCGTCACTCAGCTGAGATGACACACTATTTATACCAGAAGAGTGAATAGGATCCAACTTCTCTACAGGAGGTTTTACTGCCATTCGCTGCCTACACAGTTCCTAGAGAGAGTGATGGAAAAAAGTAAATCAAATTACAGTAACACGTTACTAAGTAATGCGTTACTGCCCATCACTGCATATGTGTTTAGAAGAAAATGTGAAGATATGCTTATAAATATGTAGATGTATGTGTTATGTGCTGCTACTGCTAAGGTGCATAGGTATAGTTTTGTGATGCGATTAGTGTAATTTAATTTTTGTTCTTATTTTAATTACTTGTATGATTTTTGTTATTTTGTACAGATTTGTGGACCCCAGGAAGATTTGCAAACGCTTTGTGGAAGTTAATGGGGATCCAAATAAACAATAAACAATATATCAATCAAGCAAATAATCTCAAACAAACAGCCCTGCACACATACACACACACACACACACTCTCTCTTTGGTACCTGGTAGGTAGCAGTGGCGTCAGTGGTAGGGTCAGATCCAAGGTTGGTGAGCTTCTCTTTGAGTTTGTGATGAGAGCGGTGACGCAGACAGTAGATCACGCTGGATGCCAGCACCACTCCAGTTATACAGATGATGAATCACAGTCAGAATCAGAAACTTCAGCGACTCGGAGTCGACTGTCTTATTTGAATCTGATTCAGTTTGCTCCTCTTAAAAGAACGAGAAAGACAAGTTGAAATACATTTATTTCATGTGAAAAAAATTTGAAAGTACATTTATTTTCTGAAGTTTGTGATATATATATATTATATATATATATAATACAGTATATAGATAATTGCAGTCTAAGTCAAAATGTGTTATTATTTTGTTCTTTATTCCTCAGACAGTGGCAGAACCCTGTGGAGAACCTTTAGCCATCCTTTTGAAGGTGGCTTAGATCGTATTGTGAACTTGGGTAGCTTTAATTTATGTTTCAAGTGCCTCAAAATCTTATGATGTTACTAGGTAAACCATTTGACATCTTCAGCTTTCTTGCAGGACTTATGGGATACATTTTGCAAGATCCTTGAAGAACATTTTTGGGGTTCTCCATATATGGTTCCACCAGTGTGGTGATTTGAGGAACCCTAAATGGTGCGTCAAATATCCATTTTTACATTGATTTGATTACCAACAGTTTTTATGCTGTATATTTTAAACATTCATATTACAGAATTGTATTTTATTCCATTTGAATATTAACTTAAAAATGGGAATATCAAACCTTGGAGAGAGATAACAATGAAATGTAATGAAGTGGAAAGAATCTTACATCAGTGACTCCAGCCTCTACAATCTTGACTTTCACTTCTTTCTCTAATTCATCCTTCCGACTGACTGATATAAGAGAAGAATCAGAATTAGTGGATATCTGAACAGAGACATTCATTAAAAAAAAATAAAAAATTTATATCATGGCAATAGTTAACTCTCACTAAACTAACCTGCCATATTAGCCACATCCACTGTAGTGATGTTCTGAGGATTTGGACGGACCTGAAATGTCACAGCTGGGCTAACAACACTATACAAATACACAAACACACAGCAAATTATTTTGGGTAATCATGTCAGCATCCAAAAAATATTAAAGGCAGAGTAAGCGATTTCTGGTAGCCAATGTTGATATTTGAAATCACCAAAACAAACACGCCCCTACCCCAAAAGGGTCTTGGCCCTATTTTGATAGCGCCGCCCCACATATACGCACGCAACCCAGGCAACGATTAGTTCTGTGAAACAAAGCAAAACCAATGTTACACTGTGTCTACGGACGTGAGCGGCGCGGCGCAACAAATCCCTGACAGAAAACTGCTGCAGGGTTCTATTTATGACATGCTGACACAAATTTCAAATGGTTTTCAACGGTCGTTTGATCGCGTCCAGTGTAGGCAGACTTTAGCTGTTGTAGACACGGTGTTACTCACCTATTGAGAAGAAACAAAGCAACCTCGGCGTCCGATCGCAGGCCTCCGCTCCTTGAGCTCTCTCCAGCACTGGAAAGCTATCCGATATTTACACGGGTCCTACTTCTTGCCTTATTGTTCCGGCGAAAAAGGAGGAAAGAGAAAAAACGTTTTCCCTCTCTTGTTTTAGACTCCATCTCTAGTCTTTCTGTCGCTACACGGCTGGGGTGGCTATGTCCGTCCCATTCACTGAAAGCTCTCATCCTCCACCTCATTAGTAACACTCCCCTTATTGCTGGATATTGGCTACAAGTTTGTTTTGCTAGTTGGCCCGAATCAGTTTTCTAAAGTGTTTTTGAAAAATCACATACCCTGCCTTTAAATATACCTTATATTAGTGTTTTAACCATATGTCACAGAGTCAGCAGCATCCACAGTACCAGACCCTTACACTCTGTCCACTCGTTCCCAGTCTCCAGAGTTCTAATCACCAGCACTTGACACTGCTCATCAACCACACCCTACTTAAGCCTGCACACTTCAGTTCACCATTGTCTGTCTTCTTCTTTCACTCCTGGACGCTTACCTGACTGACTACCTACCTGCATGTACTTACCTGAGCAATCCACACTTCAGTTGTCCACCTCCTGCTTCAAAATCTGGCTCACAAACACCATTGATCACAAACCTGAAACGGATAAGAATGTTATCCACTGACACTACCTCTGCACTGATCTATTTACCCATTACTTACCTGCTATCCACGATTGTCTGTTTCAACTTGCAATAAACCTGTTGCTTGGATATTACCTGTGTTGCATTCTTCTGTTTTATGACAGAAGACCAGACCAACACACAACAAGAAGCCATTTTCAGAAAGGTCAGCAATCCTCCAACAGAACCCTATGCAGATTTACTTCAAGCTCTCTGTTCGCTACGGGGCCCCCTCAAGCGCTGCTCCACCAGTTGCACCCCCCTAAGGATGGCCCTGAGTCCAGGTTATGATATGAGCAGCAGAATTCTGAATCAGCTGGAGTTTATGGAGAAGCTTAAACCAAATAAAAGAGAGTTAATGTAGTCAATGCGAGAGGTGACAACCGAGTGAACAAGAATGGCAGTACTGTGTGGGGTGAGATGAACTCACGTTAAAGAAAATTAAGTTCAAGAAAATTAGCAGAGAACCAAACTTTTATTTCATGAAGACAGTTGGTAAGACAGACAGGTGGAAGAATGGAGTCAGGCTTTGTAGATACATAAAGTTGTGTATCATCAGAGTAGAAAAAAATACAATTTGAAAAGATATTACCAAGTGGGAGAAGATAAATTAAGAACAATAGAGGACTTAGGACAGAACCTTGGGTGACACCACAGCTAACAGAAACAGCTTGGGAATGAAATTAGTTTTAGTTGTACAGACTGTGTGCGATTGGAAAGGTATCAAGTTAACCAAGCGAGAGGAATACCAGAGATACCTATAGCAGATAAACAGTTCAACAAAAATGAAGTTAAAGAAAGTGAAGTTTAAGAAAATTGGCAGAGAACCAAACTTTTATTTCGTGAAGACAGTTGGTAAGACAAACAGGTGGAAGAATGGAGTCAGGCTTTGTAGATACATAAAGTTGTGTATCATCAGAGTAGAAAAAGATAAAATTAGAAAAGTTATTACCAAGTGGGAGAAGATAAATTAGTAACAATATAGGACTTATACAGAACCTTGGGTGACACCAAGGCTAACAGAAAAAGGTTGGGAATTAAATTGTTTTTAGTTGTACAGACTGTGTGATTGGAAAGGTATCAAGTTAACCAAGTGAGAGGAATACCAGAGATAGCTATAGCAGATAAACAGTTAAACAAAAATGAAGTTAAAGAAAATGAAGTTTAAGAAAATTGGCAGAGAACCAAACTTATATTTCGTGAAGACAGTTGGTAAGACAGACAGGTGGAAGAATGGAGTCAGGCTTTGTAGATACATAAAGTTGTGTATCATCAGAGTAGAAAAAGATAAAATTAGAAAAGTTATTACCAAGTGGGAGAAGATAAATTAGGAACAATAGAGGACTTAGGACAGAACCTTGGGTGACACCAAGGCTAACAGAAAAAGGTCGGGAATTAAATTGTTTTTAGTTGTACAGACTGTGTGATTGGAAAGGTATCAATTTAACCAAGCGAGAGGAATACCAGACATACCCATAGCAGATAAACAGTTCAACAAAATATTGTGTGAAATGGTGTCAAAAGCTGCACTCAAATCAAGCAGAACAAGAATAGATAAGGACCCAGCATCAGCAGTCATTAACAAATGATTAGTTACTCTCACAAGAGCGGTTTCCATGCATAGAGCAAAATCCTGACTGAAAACACTGAATAAATTATTATTACTAAGATGAGCATGGACCTGTGCTGCAACTACTTTTTCAAGAATTTTGGAAATAAAAGGAAGATATGAAATTGGATGGAATTATCTAAATTATTTGGCTCTGCACCAGATTTCTTAAGAATTGAGGTTATGGCAGCAATTTGAAAAGATGATGGAACAATGTTGGAGCTAAGGGAGGTATGAATAATAGGGGTCATAAGAGGAAACAGTTCACCATTGTCTGGTCTCGTCGTTCACTCCTGGACGCTTACCTGACTACCTACCTGCATGCACTTACCTGAGCGATCCACGCTGACCTCCTTCAGTCTTCAGTTGCCCGCCTCCTGCTTCAAGATCCGGCTCACAAACAACATTGATCCCAAACCTGAAACAGACAATGTTATCCACTGACACTATCTCTGCATTGATCTATTTTCCCATTACTCACCTGCTATCCATGCTTGTCTGTTCCAACCTGCAATAAACCTTTTGCTTGGATATTACCTGTGTTGCATTCTTCTGTTTCATGACACCATAAAACTTATTAATACAATAAATTGCATTTTTAAAAACTGAACAGTCACCCATTAAATTATTCTCAGACCTTTAAAAAAGTCATGATGAAAAGGAAGTAGTAACAGATCTTTTCTTCTGTATTGTGATGTAATTACTGAAAAAGAAAAAATGTAGGATGGGGACTTGGTTCTGTCCATCGGTTGTTGATGAATGTGAGCTTGCAGCTGTTTGTAAGAAAGGGTCGAGTTTAAGTGAAGTAAAGGAGAAGTCAGGCACCAAAGAAAAGCCTTGTTGTTTCACCAGAAGATCAAGTTATGATATTTTAATTAAAATATACAAATTAAATTATTTTTAAAAGATAAAACATATACATGGATAAATCATAGAAAAATGGAAAATACAGTCGATTTTCATTTTATGCTGACTGTGTTTATAAAACTACTACTAGGATTTAAATATGCCTTCCAATATAACCTAACTATATATTTTACTCAACTTAATTTCTAAATTTACCATTATATTCTAAACCTATTCTATAGTGCAAGTAACCAAAATAAAAAATCATGACTCACGAGAGCTCTGAGAAATCCGTCATTTGAATCTTCGATTTACGAGCCACCATCTCCATCAGATACAAACCCTTATCAGTGGGAAGATTCCTGATCCAGAGAGAAAGAAAAATGTTTTTTTTTTTTTAAGATCTTAAAAAGCTATTGATTTTAATGCAATAAAAAATTATAATAATGAGTAAAGCACAAAATTATAATACAATATTGGGGACTTTAAGATTCTTTTTAGTGTTAATTAATACTTTTATTATGCAAGGATGTATTCAATTGATCAAAAGGTACTGTAAATGCTGTAAATGTATAATGTTGCAAACAATATTTCAAATAAATGCAATTCTTGTTAACTTTCTATTCATCAAACAATCCTGAATCCTTATAAATGTTTAAGCACATTAGAATGAATTCTGAAGGATCATGTGACACTGAAGACTGGAGTAATGATGCTGAAAATTCAGTTTTGCCATCACAGGAATAAATTACATTTTAAAATATATTAAAACCTAAAGCAGTTATTTTAAATTGTAATTATATTTTCTATTTCACATTACTGTTTTTACTGTATTTTTTTTTATCAAATAAACATAGCCTTGTGTGGGAATTGTCCCCAGTACAGTATTGCTTAAGAACTGACTGAATGCTTTGGCAATATTTTGTGAAGAAACTGGCCAATAAAATTTAACTGAGAGAGAAAGAAAAAGAGGGAGAGAGAAAGCTTCACATGTAAATATCTCACTCTGTATCAGTAATAATGTATCCATAGACGTCATTTTTAGGGTTGCTTTGGACATCCAGCTGAAGATCCTGTACTTTCATGTTCTTGCGGTGTGGTGCAGGGTTGTCCTTCAGCCCAGAGGAGGGCGCTATAGCTGCTGCATGGACCCAGCCTTCTACCTCCTCCACTCTCTCTATGGCCTTTTTCTGCATCCCCACCTCTCTGTGTGTCGTTCGGCTATGAACTGTCTCCACAGACACGCCCTGTCCCTTATCAACAGGCTCTGGTTCTGAGCTGGAGGTTTTATCCAGGTACTCCAGCAGCTTTCCTAAAAAGCCTACATCCTGCTAAAACAGGAAATGAACACAGGTGAATTGTAAATCAACCCTTGAAGGAAATTTCCACATCATATTTATGTTATTTTAATTTATTTAACTGAAATATAATTTATCATTCAATCAATCCCCTACAGGAAAATCTGAAAAGTTACCAATTCCAATGAATACCAATTCTTTCTAGGTAGATTCTACTTTGTCACTAAATTGAAAAAAATATTTATTTCGAGGTTAACAGATCTAACATTAAGACTGGCAAGAAAACATCTGTGTTTGTGTATTTGCGTAAAGTATATTTATGGCCTAATACAACCATAGTACTACCTTGTTGTCCATAGTCCTCTTCTCCTCAACTACTGTCTGTCCCTCTGAAAAAGAAACATCATGATCGTTATAAATGCCTGTCTATGTATGAGTGAATGGCTTTGCTTCAGAAGATGTTACCTGTCACAGGCGGAATGGTTTGGACTGCCTTTTGAGTGACAGATGAATTTTCCTCATCCTCTTCCCTCTGATTCTGAGCACTGTCTTCAGGGGTTTGATCCATTGCATAACTCTCAGGATGCTGGTCGTCATATTGCATGTCTTCTGCCTCATCCTCAGAACTCTGCTGTGTCGCCAGGTCTCTAGGCGTTTCTCCTTGACCTGCCTGCTGTTTCTCCACCTGCAGAGCGTCTGCGATAAGCACAGCAAACTTATCCAGTTCTGCTGCCTTCAGACTCTTCACATCCACACTGTGCCTTCCCACATTACGCAGAACTTTCCAGATAAAGGTTTCTGAGAAAAAGTTAACCTTTTTTCACATTAAGATCTGGACAGTAATCAGACAGTAATAATAATGATATCAAATTAAAATCTTTCATAAAACAATTAATATTATTTAAATCAAACAAATGCAGAAAAATATTATAGGTAAAATAAATAAAGGTTTTTCTGCGGGGTCAATCTCCAAAGCATTTTATATTTTTATGTTATTTGCTCCACATGCCAAAAAAGATTTTAAAATGACACTGCATTATCATGAGGCAACATCATGCAATAGATGGTTGGCTATGAACTGTTTACATTGTGTCACTAGTTAAATAGCAAAAAAACAAATCTCTTCGCATTACACTGGGATAGGAGCATTTGTATTTTTTTCTACTAAATTAATTAAAAATTACACACTGGACCATTGAATTGCTCCTCACATAAAGCTATCGTTGGACTTTAATAGTCTAGTCTGTACTTTTTCTATGGTACGGTTTGTTGTTTTATTGTCCTTAGAGAGTATGGAAAAGACAAGCTTTAATATTCTGCACGTGAACAGGAGCAAGAAGGAAAAGAAAATAACATCATACCATCCACAGGTGTAAAAGAGTCACTGGCGGAAGACTTTGTTGATCCATCTTTTAAGTAGAGCCGGTCCGTTCTGGATCTGTCCCCCAGATCAGGCTGAGACGGTTTGTTCTTGGAAAGATACTTCTGAAGAGCGGCTGTGAGCAGGTCTGACACCTCTTCCTGCTTGGGAGCTTGTGCTGCATCACTCTGGTATCGGCTTAGGTCAGGGTAGGACTGGGATTTATAGGACACCTCTGGAATGAACTCAGGCGGGGAGGAGTCAGATTCAGGGCGTGGTTCTCTAGAGCGATAATACTGAAGCTCCACCCCCTACACAGGATGAACATACACATTTATACCATTATCAGCTACTAATATCATTTTAAAATATATATATACTTGTAAATCACACTAGCTGTGTTTGTGCATTTAGAAGATTGTCAATTTTCCTATTCAGTCGGTCATGTTAATAATTTTACATATTGGGCCTAAAGACAAGATTTATGTTTACTTTAATTTGACAAACAATTCTACTACTGTGTTCGGTCACCACTTGATGCCCAATGTAGATCTCTGACCTAATGCAAAACCAAAAACACAGCCCTAGGACGCACACACTTACCTTGTGTGATGTTTTTGGTAGCAGTCCCAGCTGCTGCAGGTATTTCAGGGTCTTCCTAACCTCAGCCTCGGATGATTTCATTCTCCTGTCTCCAACAGCAGTCCCATAACCCTGTGGCCTGTCAGAAAATAAAGACAAGCCATGACTATAGGAATCCTTTGGCAGGGCTATTACAGGTAATAATCAGAGATATTCTCTGTAAAGCTTCTTTGAAACTTTATGTATTGTGAAACTATACAACTATAACTATGAATGTATTGTGAATATGCAGTCTTACCAAGAGGACAGTTTTAATCGAGAAGTTGCTCTTATATCAGTAACTTTTACTCAGATAAACTGAAATAACTGAACTGAGAATAGACTATAAAAAGCTATCAAATTAATGTGGTGAGTATAGTAGATAATTTGGTTTAGGAGGATTCCCATGAAAAATGTTCATATTAAATTCTCACTTTGACATTTGATTAGTTTTACAGCAAATCTGAGCACAGTGTGAGATTACTGATGTTCTACAACTCTGTTAGAGAGTCTTTTTTGCAGGAGAAAAGTAGGAGATTTAAGTAAAAGTCTCCATTTAATTTCTTTTTAAAATATTAACGCCACCATGAAATAAAAATCAACAATTCTAACTTTTTTTTCGAATATTGCAAAGTTAATTATAAATGATTTATCTGTGCACATTATTATTATTATTTTTTAAATCTATGTGCCCTCATAACCCTTAATAAAAACATTTAGTCTCATTCACTAACCATGCATGAAATTTGCCTATGAACATTTTCTTCCGTGCTAAAATTTATTTGAACATTTATGGAAAAATGTAGGAACAACAGTAACCACACATACACAAAAAAAATGCTGAGTAGCGTTATAAATGTGTTAAGACGAAATTTCATACATACATACATACAGAAAAATAAGATGGTGCATTATAGTTTGAGATGCAAGGTTTATCTGCATACATCTCAGATAAGTCAAATAATCTGCATAAATCTCAAGTCAATGTACAGCTGGCTAATGAGAGCTCTGTATAAAAGGTTTTTATTGTCTTTGAGCTGGTTTTGAGGATGGTAGCATGCTTGAGGATCTTGCTATTTGTCTCTCAGGCAAGTGAACATCTTTAAAGAGCATGCTATGCTAGATAAAAAGCCATAAAGTTTTTTTCAGTTGTGTGGAAAGCCCTTATATGGAGCTGGTTTGGGCATGGTTTATGCAAAATATTTCTCAGTTGTGATGAGAACTAACTGGCAGATGCTAGTGTGCTTTACCTGGGCTCTGGTAATGGTAGGGAAACTTTGTGCAGTTTTGAGAACTCCTTCGATAAAACTTGTTGTGTGACGTCATCTTCCCAAGACAACCCTGGAGGAACAGAATGAAAGCAGAAGATTTCGATATGTGAAAACTTCACACACACTCATCTTACATGAATTGTCACACACACACAGAGCCTCTGATTTGATCCTTGAATTCTGAGGAGCTCTAAGAGTAGCCTTTATAACCATGGTGACAGTGATGTGTGCGGTTGCTATGGTGACATTAATGCACCAACCTCTGTGTGCCAGTTTCTGAAGCAGCGTGCGGAATCTCTGTACCGTTGCTGGCGTGACGTCATACGTGTAGACGTCTGTTAGTGGCGCAGCCTCACAGCGACCGAACATGCCATCTACAGAGAAAATCAAAGACAATTTTGTGCACAAGTATACTTCATGCTCTGTGTGTGTGTGTGTGTTTAGATCCATTAAGAGTCTCAGCTTATTAGAAACTAGGGGCAACTGAGACAGGACCAGCTGGAGTCCCCGTTACCTGCCTGATAGTAAGGTCACACCGTGTGTGTGTGCGCACAGAAATTTACATTTGCATCTCTATTTTATACTCACACGAGGGGAAATCTCTCTGTGTTATTATTCGGTATGTAATTGGAGCACAGCAAATTATTCTATATGTCGTGACATGCAGAGAGTCAAATTGTAATTTATTGCATATGCCAATCAAAACAGAACTCATTTACATCTAGAATTCTTATTATTACAGCAAGAATAAAGTCTTTCATTCTAAGGGTTAGATAAAAGAGAAGAAAATAGAGGTAAACTGAATACTACTTCTTGGTGCAAGAATTTTTGATTAAAATATGAAATGGAAAAAAATTATTAAATAATTAACCATAAACCTGCTGTGCTGTTTATATCAGCTGTATATAAAAACGAGTCTAAACTCTCATTTTATAATAGATTTACTGAGTCTTTTGTTTTTAACTCAAGTGTTACAGACTGTGAAACTGTTTTTGCATTGATACCAGACTAATTAATCGGTTATGAACAATTTTACCTGTTTGTTTTGCCGATAAATTTCCAAATAAAAAGAAGGAATCAAATGAGACAAAGAACCTTTCATTTGTACAGTATTTAATTCACTAAATTATCTAATAATAGGACTTACACATATTTATTTAATGCATATTACTATAATAATTGTTATATTATTTATACAATATGTTTTTTTATTTAATAATATTACTATAGTTGTATTATTATAATTTAATTATTATTTATGTTTATGATATATGAGCCATTTCTATTCAATTGGGTTTTATTATTAATACCATACCCAGGTTATTTTGGCTATTTTAAATCTATTTCTTGAAACTTGCTTTCATCTCCTCATTGTCAACATTAAATAATGAACACAAATCCAGAATATTTCTGTTTTCTTTTTGTTGTTGTTGTTTTTTAAATAATTGAACAACCAGAGAGTTGAAGAAAACAGTGATATATCTTCTGTCAGGCCACACTGAATGAAATAAAAATAACACACTCATATGAGTAAGAGAGTAGGTTAAGTCTGATTGGCTGATATCGAATGTGAATGATTTCATTCATATTACCCTCTCATTGACGGAATGTGGGAACATATTATGCCAACAAAAAATACTGACTTTCAACCTTTGTGGAGGAGAATTTGGAACGGTTGCTAAGCAACACAAAAATGATATTAAACACAGCATGTGTGTTGGTGTTTGTGTGTTTGATAGGATGAGTGAGAGTCTGTATTTGTTGTGATGCACTGAATGCACTAAATGCACTGTATTCATGATAATGCTAGATGTAACCCCTCTTCCCGGTTCCTCACCGCACAACCAAACCCCTGTCATCTTTCCGATTGGGTCTCGAACCCGGGTCTCCTGCATGGGAGGCGGAACGCACCAACAGGAGGCTAAGACCGCGCAGTCCCTACGTCCTTCGCTAGTGCATTCTCTTGAGACTCAGGGGAGTGAGGGTTTCCTGCACAGCACTACTTGCTGGCCCCGTTACACCCTCACCCCCCTAACCTCACTCCCTTCCGGGTCACGGCCCAATGTACCCCTCTTGTCCCGGGTCCTCACGCGTGCCACAGCGACCTCGTGTCCAGAATGTGGTGTGGTCTCGAACCCGGGTCTCCGTCATGTGGAGATACTGACGACAGGGGACTGCAACAAAGGAGTGCAAAGAGCGCAAGTCCCACGTCCGTCTCTATTGGCACTCTCCTTCGAGATCCAAGGGGATTCGAGGTTTTACCCCTGCACCCGCACCTTACTTGCTGGCCTCCTTACATAGACACACAAACACACAGCTGTCTGATCCAGAAGCATAACAAGCCGAGTTGCTTGCATCAAACAGCATGTGCATGAAGATCTACAGAGACTGCAGGTTCCGAACTGGTGTGTGTGTGTGTGTGTGTGTGTGTTGTGACTCACCATTAAGACAGACTTCATAGTTCAGACACAGACCCTCCTCAAACAGGCAGCCTAAGAGAAAGACAGAAACAGAATTTTAAGAATTAGAAATAAAGGACCACAAAAAAGGACAATAATTAAAATGATTACTCAAAAGTTTGAATAATTCTTCTAATTCTATTAGAATAGTGAAGTCCAGATCACAGAAATAACGATAATGACACAGAGATTCAATATTGTTGTAATCACTTTCAGATGGATGAATGAAAAATACATTGACAGCCAATCAGAATCCGCCCACATTTAAAAGCTTGAGCATTTAAAGCAACACATGACAAATGCAGGGCATTATCTGTTGGTGTGAATGATAATATAGTTCACTTTCTTAATGTAGACATGCATTAAAAAGGATTTCGTTTAACTTTTTATTTTTAGGAAAATAGCCCTATTAGCTGACCGATATCACTGAATTAGGTGTCCAGAGGTATTACTCCTCTACAGTTTTTCAGTGATCTCAACAATGTTTCAAATTGTGCTCCAATTTGCTACCAAAGCCTGAAATCAAAGGAAAGAGATCTCAGTATGAACTCAAACATTTCTCATCAAATTCGTCCACAAACTATGCTGTCCACATCAGTTTTATAGAGCTCTTCTTCTACTGTATATCAGAGGAGAAACATCTAGGAAAAATGTATACTTCAAAGAATTACAAATGAGAGCCCCTGAGGTATAAAAAAAGCAACATCTGAGCAATCACATTTTCCTCTGGGCTGCATGGTGCCTTTGTACCATTGGCATTGCTGTGGTATCTTTGTAGGTGAGGTTTTAGAAGAGGGAGGGCAGAAAAATGTTTAACATCCCTTCACAGCATTTTTGCGTATATTCAGTTGCTCAGTATCCTCATCCTAACAGCTGGGATTTCTTGTTTCTTAATCAAACCAGCTGAGACAGATGGCATAACTCTGCTCAGCCTCATCTCACCTGTATAAAGACCAACAACATCACATAATTATGTTGCTGTTCCTGAAATCTGTCATGAAGATGATGATATAACTTTATTGTCAGACAATATCTAACATTTTTGTTGCTCACTGGTGATGTACCGATGTACTGTATTACCGCAGAGTGTTTGACATTCATACAAATCATTCATAAAAATTCTGCTCACACAAACCCTCTCACACCAAGTGTCTCAGCAGAAAATAGCTATTTCTCAGGATCTGAATGTTGATGATAATGAATTAAATGTAAAATTAGATTAAATAAGAAAAAAAAGAAAGAGTAGCAACAGAGCCCTAAGATGTTTATCCACATAATCATTTAGAATTAAACAGCCTGGTGGACATATAGCCTAATGTTCACTTGATTTTTATTACTTAGTTTAAAAATAATAATAAATTACTTGTTTAATCACCCAAATAATCCACATATAAGTATATAAATAGTTCAACATTTTGAAGGTTAATACACACACACCCCTCTCATTTTCATAAGATGCATGATTGTATTTTGACGCGTTCACACAAATAGAGCAAACAGGATGCACCCACACATGACACATATACACATAAACAACGTCATAATGCATGCATGCCTTTATATTTCTATTAAAGCCTCTCTGTTACTATGGAGAGCGGTTTGCGTGCTCAGTTTTGGGGGAGGCAGTGTGAAGCTGCAGCCACTGTTCATCAGAATGATGGTGGACAGACGGTCTCCTCACTGACATCCTCTCAAGTAAATCCACTGACACTCATGACTCATCAACTCAAATTATGAGCCACAGAGGTGAGTTTCCTGTGTAACCATGATGTCACCTTCTGCATGGGGCAACATCTGAGGGCTGAGTGCAGATGCTGGATTGATGGACAGACCATAAAATCTGTTAACACTGAAATGGCATTTTTTAATATGTGCTCTCTGTAACTTCCTGTGGCTGTATCTAATCACTTAGGCTACTTCCTTTTTTTGAATGAGAATTATTTCCAAAAGTTATACCTTTAAAGTGCTTTATTTTATTTTATAGTAAAAACCTATCGCCAAATGTTGTATCACTTTAATACAACTGCTACCAGCATATGTTTGGTTTAAATCAAAGATTTACTTTAATACAAAATAGACCAAAGAAAAAATATGGAGCATATCTTCTTTTACAATTTATATTTTTGTTTTAACATTTTTTTGCATTAAAAAAGTATATTTGATTAAAAATAATTAAAAGTTTTGAAAAAATTATTTGAATTTCTGTGTAATTATTTATTATTCTTTTTAAATATAGGACAGTTTGATATAAAGCAACATTTTCCTTTGCTTTACATTTGGCCCATGATCAAGTTTGGCTCTTCAAAATAAAAAGTTTGGGCACCTCTGACATAGACAATAAAATAAAATTGATAAAAATAAAACAATAAAAATGGCATAAAGCATAGTTTAAAATGTCACCTGGAAACAAATAAATAAATATAGAATAAACTGGAATTTCACTATTAAATTAATCTATTAAAATAGCATTTTGTGCAACTGTGTTTATTAACTCGGGTGTTAAATTTGCCCATGTATTAGTTTTATACAATCAATAAATTAGATTTATCTGTAACTGCAATATCAATCTAAATTTACATTACTTTTACATAATTTGAAATGCTTCTGCATTAACTGGCTGTCTTTGAGCTGACAAACCTCAAGCATTGAGTAAATTAAGTATAAATTAGGACGTGAAAAATATTTAATTTCATAAGCATGTTTTAATAATTTTTGGCTCACTAGTTGTAGTCACACCAGACATCTAAGTTGTATATATATTTAACCTCTTAAGACTCTGCAAAACATTTTAGGAAAAAATATATATTTTTTGATGTAATTAAATTGTTTAGAGCATTAAAAAAAAAGTAAAAAAAAAAAATTAATAAGTATTTTTCATTCATAATGTTATGCTTTATGGACATCGGACTCAATAAAAATTAAAAAAAAAACGGACATAATGAACATGCATAGGATGATTCTTTGAACACCAACACGTGATTATTGTTGTAAATCACTCCGAATACATTTTTAGTTTTCAGGATTTTAATTTTTTTTTACCAAACTTTGTATAAAGATGATTCTCAACTACGTTATAACAGAATGATTTGATATCACCCACTGTTTCCCTTTCCTGCAAATGTGTGTAAAATGGCCCATAAACGGCTTTTCTCATTAATATACAATGTCTCTATAACTAAATATCGAATTTGATATTAATGGTTTTTTGGGGCAACATTAATGAAAAAAGAAGTGTAATAATGGGAGTAATATTTGACAAGATTTTTATAATAATATATAATATTTCATAGAAATATTGAAATATATTTTCTTTCCCTATTCATTTGTTATGTCTCCCAAAATGCTAATAAACATGCTTTCAGTCCCGGTGTCCTCATATGAGGAAATGTATGAAATCAATATTCTGTTTCGTAACAGAAAGTCATATTTTGATTTGAAACCCCATAACATTTTCCTGAGATGTTGATTTATGACAGACAGTTTAAAAATTCGATTTAAATGATAATTACAAAATATTATCATATATCCATAAGAGTCACTAAATTAATATCAGACATATTTGAAGACCAAGGTGAGGGAGTGGTCATAGTGAAACATCCAAACATTTAGTATCTCTGAAAAGCCCTGAATGTGCTCTGTACAGGACATCCAGACTTAAAACTGTGGCATGTATAGTCTCAGAGAAATTCACTAAAATATAATGTCCTCATATGAGGCCGCAGGGTCTCAGGAGGATAATTCACCTTTGAAAGTCTTGGAACTCCTTCTGTTTTACGCTCGGAGTCCTAGCTGATCTTTTGACTGACTATTATGCCAGTTTATAATGTACATCCATTCAGCCATTCATGCGGTCTACAGCAATCAATTCAATATAAAATAAACATGCTGCAACCTGTTGCCATGGTTGCAGTTGCTAATGACTGACAGCCAGTATGACCTTTTTCCGGGCTGGGTTTATGAATCACACACAGACTCGTATAAACTCTATTATTGTGGCTCATGCTGTGAGCAGGGGCGAGCTGTGATCTCTGCTGCTGCTGCTGCTGCACTGACTGCAGACACAGGCCCTCCTGAACACACAAACCATCTGATGTTCAGACTAATAACATGATTAAACAATATAAATAGGCTAATGCTATGCATTCGTCAAGATAACAGGCCGCGTGTCTATTATCGTTTCTCAAGCTCCGGACCCAGTTATGTAATGATCGCTTTCTTTATTGGCTCAGTAAGGAAGATCCGCGCATCCTCTCATCAGATTACACACGAACTCTGTCTACAACAGTCACGAACATCGGAAACGACTCGGAGGGGAGACCCTGAGTTCATCAGCGAGCTTTTAATAGTGACTATATTGACATGGCGCGTGCGTGATCTCGCCCTTTCCCTTCGGAAACGCACATATACACACACGCACACTATAAAACACTTACCGAATTTTCGATCTGCTGCGGAGGCGAGACTGGCCCGAAGCGCGAGGACTGTGAGAAAAAGGTGAAACGATTCCATCCTTCCTATCACGCGCCCATCTCATCTGCTCGTTATTAATCCATTCCAACAGTGTATTTCCTTCTTTCCGCGAGGTCTGAGTTGATGGAGACGGTGTGGAGATAGAGGGAGAAACGGGAAAGAGAGTGAAAAAAGAGAGGAGACGTCAAGCGTACGCAAAAGCTGCCAGCGCTCACCGCAGTCCGCGCGCCGCCAGAATCAGCACTGAACAGCAACACGCCTCTGACGCTGAAATATTACATATATAATATATATATATATCTATTTATAGATATATATTTTATTGATATATTATATATTATTTTTTGCCAGAGGTCATATGTTTCCTTTAGTTTAACCTCCATACCAAAATAATATCAAACAAAATAAATATTATAAAACTATATAGCATATTTTGGGACAAAAATAAGACATTAAGCACACAACGTAATTACTACCATTTTAAGTGATTGTCAAAACAGAAAACTAAATCCATAATATAATTATAATTGATATTTCCAGTTTATTTCAGACACTAATTAAAATGCAATTGTTCCAAAATTCTTGTGTTTTAAATATGACCCACCCAAAAATTATTTCCCGTCCCCTATTTCAAACTATTTACTGGTATAGAAAAATGTTTATTGAAAAGAAAACATTATCAAATACAGAGACTTTACAATCCTATATCTGATTTCAAATACCCTCTAAGGTAAGTATATTATTGGTCATAAGGCACAATGAAATTATCTATATCTATATATATATATCTATATAAATCTCTATATATATATATACACACACATAAAAGGCAGCTCAGCACAGAGGGGTGATCTGACTGCTTACGTTTGCCTTTTGTGATAAGTATTAATCATAATAATAAGCATAATAAAATCTGTCATAATATTCACAATAATTTATACAATAAAACACATTCTTGCTGACAGGAATAAAGTCAAAACAGTTTGAGGTTTGACCATCTGCATACCATAAGCTCAGCTCAGTGACACTGCAGTAGACAAAACCACAACCTTCAATTAATATCAGACTACACACAAGACATTTGATATAACTCTGAGATACAGATGATTGAGGAAGCACAGCTGGGTTGTAGTGGGTGAGAGGTGACCAGGTGTTTTTGAAAACGGAGTGAACATGTGACATGTGAGTGCTACAGAAAGGCCAAACAAGATTCAGAGTTATGGCAGCATTAGATATCCATGGTCATGTGACACTGTAGCTAGCTGTCCATCCATGTTTGAGCACTGACAGCCAGTGCTGTGATGGTGGAAGCTGAACCACACCAGAGAACATATAACACGTATATGTGACCCTGGACAACAAAACCAGTCATAAGGGCCAATATTTCGAAATTAGTCCCATTGATGTATGGTTTGTTAGGATAGGACAATATTTGGCCGAGATACATCTATTTGAATATCTGGAATCTGAGGGTGCAAAATAATCTAAATACTGAGAAAATCGCTTTTAAAGTTGTCCAAATGAAGTTGTTAGCTATGCATATTACTAATCAAAAATGAAGGTAGGAAATCTACAAAATATCTTCATGGAACATGATCTTTACTTAATATCCTAATCATTTTTGGCATAAAAGAAAAATCGATAATTTTGAACCATACAATGTTTTTTTTGGCTATTGCTATAAATATACCTGTGCAACTTAAGACTGCTTTTGTGGTCCAGGGTCACAGATATATACATAATATATATATGCTATAGATATGACCCTGTGTGTAAAACATTTAGGTGCATATTTGGTTTAGTCACACACACTTTTTAATGAGCAGAGTACTTCTTTGGTAAATTTGTCTCCTAAAAGGAGCATCTGTAGACATTTACAGAAATTATAATATATAACACTTTCAAAGCAAGCATGAGTTCAGTGCTTGTTAAACAAGAACTCTTAGGGTTAATATTTATCAAACTTTTCCAAATACTAACCCCCGGTTTCACAGACAAGGCTTAAGCTAGTCCCAGACTAAAATGCATGTTTGAGCTGTCTCAACTGAAAATATCTTGCTCTGACATATCTTAAAATATGTCAGTTTCATTGTTCTGTGTCAAGATGCACACCGGTAATGTTTTCTTCTATGGCATTTTTGTAAAAGTTGCTTAAATATCAATAAAATAAGGCCTAGTCCTGGCTTAAGCTACTGTAAGCCCCGTTTGTGAAACCGGGCCTATCATTTCTTTCAATATTTATTTTATATATATTTACAGCCTGAGCTCAATTATATATTATATAATCTCTCCACCATTAATGTGTGAATGGCGGATGCTGTTAAGAGTTTGCCACTCTTGGTTTAGAAGTCTTAATGCGTAAACAACTAATCAATCCAACAGATGCCGCTGAACCGTATCTCTTTTTAACTTTAACAATCTTTAAACACTCTCACTCTCTCTTTCACTCTTGCTAAGTCAGTGCACATAACATCAATAGCGTTTTTTTTTCTTCTTTCACACTGTAAATCTGTTAAAAGTGATCAAAACTGAAGACACAACATGTACAAATTTTGCCCACAGGCTAAAACACATGGCTTAAATATGACTGAGGTTTGGAGTCTTACGTAGGGATTTGTAGTTTTAGTTTTTTTTTAAAAATACAGTATGTGTGGACAGAAAGAAGTTGGTTCCTTTGACTAAGGGGATTGTCGCCTCAGCCCATCCACTGAAAGCTCATACCTGCCAAACACACATAAACACACACATATTCACATCAAAAGTTCTGATATCATGTTCTCACACACCTTTGGCTAAATATTAATGAAAATCATGTCTTTTTTTTGTTTTTTTTTACTGCGCCATTTTCACGAGAAAACAAAGGCAAGAAATGTCTGGGTCATATTTTACAAACGTTATGTATATACTCTGTATAAAGAAAATGTAGCTTATAACTCTCATTACTTAAATGTAAACAAATAAAGTACATTTAAGTATGTGATCCCTTCTGAAGCATGAGATATTAAATCAGAAAGCAAAAAAAAAAAATTCTCTTTTTACTTCAAAACAACAAAACTAGAATACTATTTATTATAGAATAATTATTATTATAATCATAATTTTCTTATCCCAAATGAGCCTTTTGAATAGTGATATTTAAATAGGATACATTGTGCATCAGGTTAAATGTTAAATAACCACTGTAAAGCACATTTTATGCATATATTACAGTAATGGAAATATTCTGTATACATATCACTGCAATACACTACTGAATAAAATCATACGAATATGATGATATTTATCACTGCCATACAGTAATCAATATCATCATATTCATATGATTTAATGGCTTAATCTTTGTAAATTACATAAAAATGTTACCATTGCGTTGAGCTCTTAGATATATCCTCAGAGGTCAAGTCAACTAACACCTGGGAGAAACACACACACCATTTTATATAGGAATTAAGTTGTTCTTGTAAGACAATACAACTAGAAAAGAATATTCTATAACTGTACATTAAAGGGGTCATATGATGTTGCTAAACATAACATTATTTTGTGTATTTGGTGTAAAACTGAAATGTGTTTTTGTGGTTTAAGGTAAAAAAAAAAAAAAAAACATTATTTTCCACATACTGTACATTATTGTTTCTCCTCTATGCCCCGCCTTTCTGAAACGTGTCGATTATTACAAAGCTCATCGGTCTGAAAAGCAAGGTGTGCTCTGCTTGCTAAACTATCCAGTGCGTTGTGATTGGCCGATTACCTCAAGCATGTGACGGAAATGTTAGTCCCTTACCATACTGTGATGCCCTGAGTCCCGGAGCGACAAGACAAAAACAATAAAACCCATAACAAACGAGGCTGGATATTACTGATTATAATGGATTTATACTGTCTTTTTAACTACGCGTTGCTTGCAATCGCCCGCGTAAACTACAGCATGTCGCATTTGTGAAACGTAGAAATGACAACCAACCAGCCTATCTAACACTGCTCAAAACTTCGCGTTTTTGAATTATTTAAATATAAAAAAAGTACTTACAGTCTTGAGTCAGAACAGCCGGCATTGTAGACTACTCTACTAGGACAGGAAACAGTCTTCCATAAAATGCACTGGACACATCTGCATATTTGGGTTGAACTGTTATGGAACAATGTTGTAAATACAACTTAACAACTGATATCTAGTCGTGTCCTCTTTTGTAAGGCCAAACAAAATATTTTTGCTTTCACAACGAAACACACAGAGGCTAGAGTGAGTGAGGCCAGCGGCTAGAGTGGAGCGGAGGCGGGCGGCCTTGAGAATGGTGCGGCTGCGGATTCGACGAAGGAGCCCGGCGGGGCTTGTCAGCAACCACGGTGAACACCCCTGGCCCGGACTCCGCTTCGTCCACGTGAAAGCCGATCCGCGATCCACAGCGCGAAGTTGATGTATTCCCCCAGCGACCATCACGGATCAGCTCTAGGCATGACGAAGCGGATATCGTCCTCTTTTGGAAGGCCAAATAAAGTAGTTTCGCTTTCACAACGAAACACACAGCGTCTCAACATCGGGGCGGCGGCAACAACAATACTACAGCAAGAATCAAAGTTACGCCTCCTTTCTCTGTGTTTACATTTGGGCGGTGTTATGCAAATCTTCCCACATAGTGATGTAGATATGTGGGGGCGTGTTAGAACAAGTCATTTTAGATGGTTGACTCTTAACTTTTATAAAGAATATCTCTTTGGATTTGAGAGTTTAGTCTTTGCAACAATACAGATCTTCTTTATGCACCAAGAGCTTGTAACATTCCAAAGAGAAAGGAAAAATTGAAATCACATCATATGACCCCTTTAAGAACAATGATATTAAGGATGTTATGAAGTTATTTAGTGCGGGATGTCACCTTTCCCAGCAGCCCTCTGTGTTTTGACAGAATTCCTCCTCCATTCTTCACGGCCACATCTAGTGTTCTTCTGTGCAACTCCACAAGTGACACACTGAATTCAAACCTATACAAACACATGTGCACGCAACACACAAACACTGTATTTAAGACCAACACAAAAGGTGTATTTTTATTCAATGCAAAATAAGAAAACTTGATTTTTTTAAATGCAAGAGCAGACTGGAAGAGGAAAAAAGTGGGGGAAGAAAGAAACTGACGTTTGATCATAGACAGGATTCACTGTTTTTTTAATCGTGTTTGTTTTTCTGCGTCCAGAGCGTCGTTTATCAGGCAGCAAATACAAACGGACATATGGCTCAGAACCATTTTCAGTAGAAGAGATCAGATTCCTGCAAACACACAAATATGAATACTTTCATATTTCATATATCTTTCAGAAGCACTGAAATACTTCAGATTAATCAAAAGTCACATGTACTTTACCTGCAGCTGTGTACCACGACAATTAGTTTGTTTCTTTGGGGACTGTGTCTGATGGTTAACTGAATTTCACCCAATGGAGCAAAACCAGGTGAAGCGCCACTGTAAAAACAGATTTTTTTAAACTGTTGTGGAGTTGGTGTCTCATGAAACCATTAATGGAACCAGATGGAAAGGTCAAAATATGTAAAAAATGTTCAAACATACTTCTGTAAGTGTTGTATTGTCTTCTGGAGCTCCTGGGCGGTGCTGGGATTGGAGATGTCAGACGCTATGCTGGGTGTCGGCTCTTTGTTATTTAGGTGTAGCTGAGAGCCAGAAATGGCCAGGTTAGACGTGCTCCACCCCGATTTAGCCAGACGGGTAGGTGAGTCCTCCAATGGCCTGCTGTCTATCAAGGGTTCCACTCGCGGGGAGGGTTGGGTTCTGGGTGCTGGGGTCGGCTGCTGGGTTTTGGATGTTGGGGTGGGCTCTGAAACATTGGTCGTGCTGGAGCTAGGGCGGCGGATCTGAATTGAGGACGGCTGATTTGATACGGACAACTTATCCATAGACAGAATCTGAAATACACATATGTATACAGATATGCGCTGGTTACTGACTGTGTTTTCAGCAAAAGTGACACTTCCTGCTAAGATGGACCCTCTATACAGGTCGAGGTTTAGTTGTTTCTTTGCTAGTCATGTTTAACCTGCAAACTGAGGCCTTTAAAGGCATTAAGCTGCTTTGAGCATATGATATATATAATATATATATATATATATATATATGATGGGGATAGTGAAAAGCACTAAGTTTGAAATTGTTTTCAACAATGCGATGGCACTTTAGATTTATCTCATTTAGTAAACATATATTATTTTTTGTTATATTTATCTTAATTTAAGTTTTATTTAAGTTTATAGTTGAGGAATCTACACGACCTTGATAAGACCGCTAATTACCGTACACTGTTTTAGACACCTGATTTGAAGATTTGCAAAACCTGATATGTGAAATTTTAAATACTGTACTTTTACATTTTACTTCAATTGTGAATTTGTACTCCGTACATCAATACAAAGAGCAATTTAGATATTTCGCTTGATGAAAGACAAAAACAAAATTATTTATTGTTTATATTTATTTTTATTTAATTTCAGTTAGTGCTTCTGTTTTGCGTTTTCCTTTCCTTTCCATTAAATTATTTAGTGTGTGTGTGTGTGTGAGAGGTTTATGCATGTGTGTTACCCTAAGTGCCATCTTCATCTTAAGCGTAGCACCGGGTCCTGAGTTCTTGAGTGGGAATTGCTGACTGATAATCATCTGATCCTCCTGCAGCATCTTTGACAGAGGAAGAGAAAACGTCCCTAGGGAACACTCGTGCTTCTCATCCTTTACCTGCACACACACACACACACACACACACACAGACTCGTATGAGACACACCGCTGTGTTGTAAACACTGCAACTTCTAGATAATATGTATATACTTTCTATGAATAGGGTACTATTGAGTCAATTTTTATTAATCCCTTGATTTCTATGATTTTGTTCTTTTCCAGAAATAAATAAATACACATAAAAATAAATATTAAAAAAGTATAAGACAAAAAGTGGGTTTGTAATTATTGTCATACTTTCCTACAATATCAAGAACAGTATTTGCTCCCCCTTGCAGTGTTCAAATCTTTCACCTTTCAGGGACCAGCACAAATTTTTAACCATTAATTCACAACACCCCATGTGCATGTGAGTGCATGTTTGTGCTTTACCTCCACTTCAAGTTCTTGACACTTTGGATTGTGGATCAGGAATGTGAAGGCCTCCTCCCAAACGGGCTCATTGGTTTTATATCTTGTCTGTAACATGGAAAGAATGTAAAACATTTCAACAATTTTTTTAATAACAGTGAAAACACAAAGGCTAAAAAGTAAAGTCTGACTTAAGCAAACTTGCAGCATCACCTTTTGCAGTGAAATACAGAAATACGTTATACGATGACAGCTAAACATCTAAGAATTTATATTAATGTATCTCTTTTCATGCAAAACCCTTTTTTCATGTTTAAATTTGCACCTGTAAGAATAACACAACATGTTATGCACGTCTACATTTCAAGGCAGATTAAATAAAGAGCAATCACTTGTGTGTGTCAGTGTTTACCTTGCTCTCAAAGGATTTGTGTCCCACAGTAAACTGGACGAATGGACTGGGCACACTGGCGACCTTTTTACCAGACTAAAGAGCATACAAATTGTTATTAACAACCCTTCCATATTAAACACATACTGTACAAATAACATTATCAACCTTAACCACACACTTACTAAAGCAAATAACAAGAGGATTGAAATAGAACAATAATAGTGTCATCTCAAACATGATAAGAATGTACAGTACAGTAGATATTTGCACACTAATGACCTGAAATGATACTTTAGTAGTAACCATATCATATTTACTCCCATCTAGATCTGAATGACTATGAACCTAACCTGGCATGCTGTCGATTACCACAGAGTTACATGGAAAGCTGATCAGGCAGCACTGTGAATAAATGTTTAAACTATGTGATTATCATATTATAAGCATAACCAAATTTAAACATTTCATATGCTTGCATAAGATTGTTTACCAACAAGTCTTTCAAACTCCTGTTATGGACCACAGGGAGCTGTTTACGGTTTATGTAGCTTATAAGCATACAAACATAGGCCCTATTTACTTGAATGGGAAAAGTCCAAAATCGACAAAACTGATTTTCAAGATTATGTTTTAATAACATATTTTGAATTAGCACTATAATCTAATTAAATGGTACTTTAAATTCTGCTTCTTTTGTTCAAATCACAATATATTAGGCTGGTCCAGCTAATGCGCTTGCACATTTAAACAAAAGGGGCAATTTAAAATCAATTAACAAGAATTTTTACTCCGCAATACAGGCTAAAATTATTATTGTTAAAACTTGTTGAAATTATTAGTCCTGATAATAGACAGCATGCTACAGATTTAGTTCCGATGTGGTAGACTTATAAAGTTGGAAATATTCCAATAGATAGAAAGTTGAAAATATTCTAAAATATTTTATTTATTTCCCCTTATGAATGCCATGTACTATATCAATATCAGGACATTAAACCTAAAACGTGTTGGATTCAAACAAGGGCTTATATGTTGCATTTCTGTACAATTGTGTGTATAATTTTGATTCATATATTACTTGAATTAAATGACATCAATTCAGAATTGGGAAAATGAGATTGGAAAGCTGGCTGAGATTTACACATGAGAAATAGTCTCTGTGGCATTCAGAGTCTGAATTCAGTGTGTTTCAGACAGTCAGATGCACACGCAGGTCTGCATGCGGTTAATCAAATCACACAAACAGCACACATGGTACCTGCTGCAGATCTTAAATCGACATAAACAACCTTGCCAAGTCCTTCTACATCTGTCTATACTGTATGTGTGTGTAAATTGTTAGAAAACTAGTTGTGTTACCTTTAGTGCTTTATTGACTGTACCCTTCTTCAGACCTGCATTGTTGAATTCTAAAGGATTGCGCTTATTTCCCCAAGCAGAAAAGGACGAGACACACACGCGCACACACAAACAAATACAAATACAGGCAGGATTATTAGGAGGATGGCATGCAGAGTTAAATTCATAATTGCACAAAAACACATAGACATCCTTAAGTACTCACTCAATCACACACAACAAAATGAATGATTATGGAATTAATGCATGGTTCATTTGATAAATATGAGAAAAGAGGAGGCTTCATTGTATTTTATCCGTATGATTGTTCAAATGATGAAACAACCCTAGCAGAACACACCATCATATTTTTATTCATTTGCGTTTGATTAGTGATGCCTGGAGAGTGAGCACATGAGAGGACACAATTCAGGTGTCAAGGACAGTGATGAAGAAAGAATGATAAAAAGAAACATGAAAGAGAAATATAGACAAGGCAATCCAAAGAGAATCAGTCCAACCCACACTTCACTGCAAATCAACCCGCAACATATCTGATTGCAAAACATATCACACCATGTCATGGGCACTGCAAGGCGCTTGAATTTACTTAAACACTTTCAGTGACAGATGAAAATTATAAAATGAGGCATGGGCTGATACAGTAACATTTATACAACAGTTGCATTCCTTGAATTTGATTGGCGTTCCAAATGTGCTGATATTTAATAACTGCACTGGAGCTTTTCATGCTTTGGATCAGCACCCCGTTTGTTTGACACATGACAGTTGAATCTGTTTTTGTGTGGAACTTGTTGTGCAAAGCAAAAACAAAGTAGCTGCCTAATATTACGTCTAAAATAGTATGTTTAATCTGTATGTATAAATAATTTATAAACTGTTGTATAAAAGCGATATCACATTCGTGATTATCCTGGATCACAGCCATGATGAACAGCACTCTTGTTTGTGTGACATTGCTTAAAGGGGGTCATATGATGCGATTTCAAGTCTTCCTTTCTCTTTGGACTGTTACAAGCTGTTTGTGAATAGATAAGTTCATTAAAGTTGCAAAGACTAAAGTCTCAAACCCAAAGAGACATTCTTTATAAAAGTTAAGACTCGTCCACGCCCTCCTAAAACGGCTCTTTTAAACACGCCCCCACATGTCTACGTCACTGTGTGGGAAGATTTGCACAACACCGCCCAAATTTTCACGCAAATAAAGGAGAATTAACTTTGATTCTCGCTGTAGTATTGTTACCGCCGCTGCCATGTCGTGAAGACGCTGTGTTTCGTTGTGAAAGCGAAACTACTTTGTTTGGTTCAGGATTTGCCACTGATGATTAAAACGTGAGTGCTAGTTGTTTGCCATTTCTCCGATCACAAATGCAGACATAGTTTTATGTTTATGTGGCGCGATGCAACGCAACACGTTAAAAAAACAGTATAAGTCATTATAATCCATCATTTTTGTCCCCACTGGATGCAACAAATTCCATCGTTTATAATGGCTTTTACTGGTTTTGTCTCGTCGCACCGGGACAAGGCATCACAGTATGGTAAGAGACGTAACATTTCCGTCACACGCTTGAGGAATTCGGCCAATCACAACGTACTGGATAGCTGGCCAATCAGTGTACACCTCGCTTTTCAGAACGATAAGCCTTGTAAAATTCGACACGTTTCAGAAAGGCGGGGCATAGAGGAGAAACAATAATATACAGTATGTGGAAAATAATGTTTTTTTTACCTTAAACCGCATAAACACTTTCCATTACACCAAATACACAAAATAATGTTTATTTTTAGCAACGTCATATGACCACTTTAAACATTTGTATTTCATACAGATTGTGCAGAGTGAGACCCATTTCATTCAACATGCTTCCAAAATTCATACTCTACTGCACCACTTATATCTCTATGTTACACCCCCCAACTCATACACTACTCTTCAAAATGTCAGAGTCTGTAAGATTTTTTAAAAATGTTTTTGAAAGAAGTTTCTTCAAAAGTACAAAACGCATTACTCATTCCTTGATGATCCTATCGAAATAATCTAATATGCTATTTGGGTGCACAGAAACATTATCTTCTTATTATTATCTTAAAACAGTTTGTGCTACCTTCATATTTTTGTGGAAACGTGACAACGTTTTTTTGAACGCCATCTGATTGATGAACGTAAGTTCTGTTACCGAAAATAACAGAAGAAATTAATGTGGAACAGCATTTATTTGAAACAGAAATTAAACATTATGTAACATTTTTTGTAACAACTTTTGTAACATTATAAATGTCTTTAGTTTTACTTCTGATTAATTTAATGCATCTTACCTATATTCTATTCTATATCCAGTAAAAAAAAAAACTACTGACCCCAAACTTTTGAACAGAGTATTTAAATCTTTCTCTTACACACAATTACTCAGCAAACATTTTGTCCATTTTGAGATTATCAATACTGACCAATAACGATTTTATCCTTCTGTCAAATACTGCTTTATCAATTGAAAAAAAAAATCTGATTTCAAATAATGAAATCAGAAAAAATTGCATTTAGTAAAAAAAAATTAATTGCAGTTATTTTGTGCATGTCTCCCTTGTTATCACCCGGTACTTGAAATTTTGTCTTTTTCTCTCTTTTTTCCTTATAATTATTCCTAAAAAAAAAATTATCATCATATATACACAGCTCCACTATACTATAAGTGATTGGCCAACCTTCTTTCTAGATATTGGTATCATCGTTGGCCAATAAAAAACCTTGATCAGCAATATACCCATAACCACATAACCTCATTTAGCTATCCAAACAGGGCTGGCAACTGCGTTCTGTTACTGTGTGAACATAGTCAAAAAGTTTTCCCTGAGCCACCTTTGATGCTCTATATTCAAACGCCCTCTTTAAAGGAAAGAGTGCACCTACACACTGAAAAAACAACTGCACACACAAAAATGGCTGCATTAACACCTCTAATACAGACTATTTAGATCTATGCAAAATGCAGGCAGGGCCTCTGTAAACACTAGCATGCTGACAGAATGAACCACGACATAAACAAATCCAAACAAAACAGTCCTCAGAGTTTGAACAGCATTACCGGAAGATTTTACATGCAAAAGGGAAGTTGAGATGCAACTATGAAACATTTGTAAATGAAATAACCAGGTGTTAATGCACCGAATGCAGGTAAAATGCAAGCAGACCTATCTAATGGTAATGCCAGCAGAGTGACTCACAAACATGGTCCTGTAGAGGGCAGAAGTGTTTTCACAGAACACCAGCCCGGCAGAGCGGCGCTCTCTCAGACACCCACTGCCCACGTGTCCCTCAAAAACACTCTTTACCCAGAGCGACAGGAAACCAGAGTGGGACAACAGAAAGAAACAGAGAATGAAAGGAGAAAAGGCAAGGCAAGTGTAGTAGTAGAAGTGATACCTGATGAAAGAGGGAAGGTGGAGTACAGAAAAATAAGGAAGTAAGACTATTGTAGGTGTGTATGTGTGTATGTATGTGTTAATGCTCACTGGCAGATTTTTGGCTGAGTCCAGATGCACCAACAATAATGCTGATGACAGTCCATCATTGGCCTGACCTTTAGCTGCTTTAATGCTGCTTAAAACCTGAAAAGCAACACATAAAACATTAATCAGTGCCGGCTCAGTGCTGTTTGTGATCTCTATGGTAACACAACATTGTACAAAACTTTCTATTCATCAATGAATCCTGAAAAAAGTGTATCACGGTTTCCAAAAAAATTAAGCGGCACAACTGCTGTTTTCAACATTGATTATTTTAAGAAATGTTTCCTGAGCATCTTCTGAAGGATCATGTGACACTGAAGACTGGGGTAATGGCTGCTGAAAATTCAGCTTTGCGGTCAAATGAATAAATGACATTTTATTTCACAATATTTCAGTTTTTACTGTATTATTGTTTTTACTGTATTTTTGATCGAATAAATTCCTTGGTGAGCATAAGAGACTTCTTTCTTACTGACCCTAAACTTTTGAAGGGTAGTGTACATTTGTTAATTGATCAGTAAAGTCGAAATTGTTAACAGAAGTCATACCATATCACTTTGATATGTATAAAAGGTGTGTTATGTTACCTCATCAAGTTTATCAGGTGTAGGGAGAAGAGAAAGCCATTCAATCTTCAGGTGAAGCTTTCCTGTAGCAACATCATCAAGTACAAACCACTAAACACACCCAAACACACACACACACACACACACACACAGGTGAAACAGGGAGGATATTTATTATATGTAATCATAAGTTTAATTTCCAAACTTCATACTTTATAATAATAACACTTTATTAAGCATATAGTTCACTCAAGCATGAACATTCTGCATTTACTCATCCAATGATACCACATGTATAATATTTTTTGTCATCTATTCAGGTACATTTAATTTTTGGAAAAGAGGCATTTTTCAAAAATCTACTATACATGCTCCACAAAAGAAATCAAGTCATAAAGGTTTGAGTGAACTAATAGTTTAAGCATTTTTTCTAAACAAGTTTTGAGCTCATTCAAAAATAAAGCTGGGCAGATGTAAGACCAAAATAAGACAAAAAGGCTTTTTTTGCACCTCATCTAGTTTCTGTTCCTTCTCTAGTTCATCTACGTTGATGGTAAGGCTAAAGAATACATGAGGAGAAACATCAAATGATTAAAAACACATCCACACACAGATCCTGACAATCTTTAAGATGGAATTCTGAAGTATTATTGCTTGTAATTATTTGATGATTGATTAGATCAATCACAGCCATTACCTTCCCAAATAATCATCCTTATCATGGTCCTCATCATAAAGCTCTATCTCCACATTTTGTCCTGGGTGATCGTACACAAATGCCTAAAACACACATAAACACCTTGGGATGGTAAATAAAAACATGTCAGATTCAGGACAGATTCAATCACAAATTAGTCCCTTACCTCATAAACTTCGTTCCATTTCGGATTAACTGTCTCTTTGATGATTTTGGATCTGAAGAGCTGATTACCGAGCTGAATGACGCCATACGGGTCTGACCTTCCTTTTATCAGACCCCCCAGAAACTTGTCCTTCCCTACCAGGTCCTGGGCCTCCAGAAAGTGAATCCGCAGAATACCCTACAACAAAAACACACATGTGATATAAATATTATGGTTATATACATGTATGCATGTGTATGTGAAGTGTACATGTGTGTCACCTTTGGCATAGGGAAGCGGAGTTTGGAAATCTGTGCATCATTTACAAGCGGAATAGTGA
Organism: Sinocyclocheilus anophthalmus; assembly: GCA_018155175.1. Taxonomy (NCBI): domain Eukaryota; kingdom Metazoa; phylum Chordata; class Actinopteri; order Cypriniformes; family Cyprinidae; genus Sinocyclocheilus; species Sinocyclocheilus anophthalmus. The sequence goes on from JADLZN010004470.1 coordinate 118,615, forward strand.
TTTTGTTTGGCAGCACGAGATAACTGTATATGATATCCTGAATAATGCCGTCACACAGACCACTGTGAAAGAGAGAGAAAGAAAGATTAGTGATGTTAAATATTATAACAAACCAGTCAAGTGCTTTAAATTCAATCTATCCACCCATCAATAAATTCATATAGCTTATGACATGTTTTTTTCCCCAAAACATGTGTGATATTTTGAAGGGCAAGACTAAGAACTCACAAGTTGTATAGACCACTTTTATTATACTTTTTAGGTAAATTGAGCTTGATAGCTGCAGTTATAATCTTCTTGCATTTGCACGGTATAGAAAACAGTAGCCTAAACATTCTGCTAAGTAACAACTTCAGTATACAGAAAAAAGCTTGATTTTTGGTTGAATGTCTATTCTTGGTATTTATGCTCAGATTTGTAAACAAAACACTTTTCAATGTCTTTTTGCTTCCACTAAACACACATCTTCAGTCCCTTTTTTGCTTGAACCATGTGAAATTAAACATTTAGGAAAAGGCAGTGGTTCTTAAGGTGGCCAGGGCCCACTAGAGGGCCTCAGTAAACTTCCAAGGGGGTCACAGGATGACTTAAATTTATTATAATACATTAGTAATAATAACATTTATATTAATATTATGAGTGATATATTGAAGTGTTTTAATTCAATTGAAATGCTAAAAAATATGTAAACTAAAATAATAATTTTTAAAACATTCTCTCTAAACAACTATTGCTTTTTTCACAGTTCCTGAAATTTCTGAAATCACAAAATGAATTGTGGTTAATTAATTCATGAACACTCCTAGTTTCTGTGAACAAAAAGCTGGAAAGCAAGTATCTTTGTCTTAATTGCACCCAAAAATATCAGAGAAAACATATACTGGGAGGCCTTAATATTGCGTTGAACTAATGTGGGGCTTCCGGATCAAAAATGATGAGAGCCACTGGGATAAGGGGAAAAATTAAAGCACTATAATGCTTCCTCCATTCTCCCCCAGCAGTTCTCCATTAGTACAGTTTTCATTTAAGTACTGGCATTTATAGCCCACGCTATGTTAATGACTTTATCTATAGCATTATTTTACAATTAACCTGCATTTCAGCTTGAACATGTAATCACGATTATCACGATTGATTGATTAATTTATTCTTCAGAGATCAAAGAATTCAGATTGATTTCAGCACTGATGTCTAACCAGAAAAGAGCATGAAATATGAGGGCGTGTGTGTGTGTGTATGTGTTTGTGTGAGAGAGAAAATATAACAAAGGACAAGATCTCGCCACGCCTAAACCACAAAATCAGCTCCACCTATGATATGACTATAAAAGGAGAAAAAGAGAGAGAAAGAGAGAGACTCCTCTGGGAAAACACATTAAACTCAACATTTGGACGCACACTGTTGGTAGGGGATCACAAGGCGGACTTTAAGATAAAACACACTATTAAGACCCCATAATTTCCCTACAATCATAAGCGGGTGTAAACGTGGATCCTCTGATGTGGTCTGACAGGAAGAGCAGCATTTCTGAGACTGGAGTGAGCGTGCATAGTGTTTGTGTGAGACTGTTATCTGTGCCACCTCCAAATACAAAATAGGTCATGTGACAAGCATGTGTGTGTTTCAAAGGCTGCCTGATCCACTTTCCAGTTTTATGAAACTGACATAATAATATGATTACATGATGTGTGATGGCTGACGTGTATCACTCACTTTACTCCAGGGATGTCCAGCATGTTTGTAAGGCCCGTCCAGTTTATATCCAGCAACTGAGAGAGAGAAACAGACACATGTTAAAATATTTAATACATAAAGGTTGCGTATATATATGCAAATGCTTATGTTTGGTTCCTGTAAAATACATCCTTCATCTTTCACAGCAGCAACAAAGTCACTGATCAAATACACGCAACAGTAACTGCCCACTTTTTTAGTGGTCTTGGTTCCGGAAACATTTTTCTCTCCATAGGAATTTAAAAAATAAAAGTTAAATAAATAATTTCAAGCCATGAACCAATCTAATAATCTCTGAGATGAATCACAAACTTTGTTTTTAAGGTATTTGAAAATAGAAGAAAAGACAAAAGTACAAGACTGTGTTCATATTTTATGAAGGATATAGAATGCCATAAGTACAGCAAATGATATAATCTAACATGTTCAAAAGTTTGGGGTCGTTAAGTTATTTATTCATTTATTTTTTATTTAAATCGAAAGTCTAATGCTCATCAAGGCTACATATACGTAATCAAAAATACAGTAAAACAGTAATATTGTAAAATAATACTACAATGTAAAATTACAGTTTTTTTATATTATATATTTTAAAATGTCATTTAGTTTATTCCTGTATTTACAAAGCTGGATTTTCAGCAGTCATTGCTCCAGTCTACAGTGTCACACGATCTTTCAGAATTCATTCTAATATGCTCATCAGAAATATTTCTTCTTTTAATTTATTTTTTATTTATTATACTATACTTTTTTTGTGGAAACCATGATTCATTTTTTTTAGGAGTCTTTGATGAATAGAAAGTTCTTTAGATCAATATTTTGGATCAATACATCCAGGTAACATGAAAAGCTGAGAACGAGATGAATGAATGAGACAAGTTTAAGAGGAATAGATTTAGATCCTATATGAACAGTTTCTGTGGAGCAGGTCAGAGCAGTGTTCTGATTCTGAGAAAAAACTCTTAGTGGAGTTACAAGGGTGTGGGTTATTATTAAATAACAAGCAGGTAATGCCTGGTATGTAGCAGAAAAAAACTAATCAGACACAAAGACACAATGATAGAATGTTCTTCTCCTTTACACAATAGTGTGGTGTGTGTGTGTGTGTGTGTGTGTGGCTGTGGTCGGTTAAACGTACAGGTTTCTTGCGGAAGAACACAGACAGTGCACCAATCAGAGGCATGTCTCCCAGCAATGGCTCCATGATGACCCTTAACACCCCATTAAGCTACAAATACAAACAACAAACAAAAAGGTAAGATTGTCATATTTTTCATAATTAATATGACATTTAATCACATTTTTAATATATGTATTAACATATTTTATATATAATATTGGAAAGAAGACAGGAAATCATAAGGAAGAAGAATGAAAGTGAGAAATGTTGGATTCAAACTTGAGCACTACAGTTCAATCTGTCGCAGTATGCATTAACTACTAGCACAATGCACATACATTATATGTGCAGCTGACCCGAGTTTGAATCCTGCTTGGGTTATTTCCCGATACCACCACCTCTCCTCTCTATGTTTCCTATAACATCTCCACTATCCTCTTCAGTTAAAGGTAAAAAGCGCATATAAATAATTCAAAAACTTCTGCTTGCAAATATGAGAAGGGACGAACATTAACTCTAATGCTTGACTATAATCTAACAGAGCACAGAAGCTTTTCTGACATACAGTTCAAACTCATATCAAAGCTCACGTGTGGTCGCTCTGATATCTGTTATCAGAGGTAATGGGGACCTACTCAAATGTAAGCAACTTATGTAAGCAACACACAAACAGGCATTTGTCACACACTCTCTGTATCTTACCTGTATGCTCTTGATTCCTGCACGGCAGTAGTATTTCTTAATATCCACATCAATTTCAGTGTTTCCGACAAAACTAGACAAATACAAAAACACACAAACAGACTTTCAATATCTCAAGCCCAATAATGAGTCTCAGAGGTAAACTTTATCTATGTGTATTTTACCTGATTTGTAGGTCCATAATAATCTGTCGTCTATCTACATTCTCTGTATAAACTTTCACTCCATCCACCCTGAGAGGCTGCAGAGAGATGAAAAATTATTTTCTTTTGTGTGTAAGAGTATATGTGTGTGTGTGGGGGGTTAACGAGCTGTCTCCAGGAGTTAGTCAAATAATATGACTAAATCTTCCTTTCTGGATGCCTCAAAGGTAAAAAGAAGCTAATATTGACTTATTATTTTTTTTATTAGCATTTTTAAATGCCAAAGGTTTTCATTTGAGGGCTAGATTTAGGGTTTAGATTAATCTGTTTCAATTATAAATAGCTTTACATAAAATAATCAAAGACTTTGGTATGTCCTCTAAGGTAAAAACAGATAAAAAAAAATTAAGAAGTGCTTTTGTTCATTTATAATAATAAATAAATATTTAATATAATTTTTACATAATTGACTAAAATATTTTATATAATTAAAACAAATTATATTTAATTATTTGTAATTTATAAATGCAGTCATTTTTAATGATCTTGCGTCTATTTCATGTGTATTTTTCTTTTTGGGTTGGTTTAGGGTTTGAGTTAGTCTGTCTATGGTATGCTCTCATTTAGATAGCTAGGTAAACATGTGCATGTACCTTGTCCCCCATGTCTATCTTGGAGAAGGTGAAAGTACTAAGGTGTGCATTGGCTCCCTGCACTGCTGGTTCAATGGTCTCTCTGAACAGTTTATCTACAAACTGACAAATATATGGCCACATCTGATGCACAGTCTGTTCGAAAAAGAGAAAGAGAGAAAGAGTTAATACTCTTGAGGAGACATTTCTGGGTTAGCATAGATTCAGATCTATTTTTATAAAACCCCTCCACCACACACACATACCTTGTTGAGCCACTCCACTCTCTCCACATCTGGAAAATGAACCTGAAACACAAAACAGACTGAATAATTAGAATTTTTTTTATTTTAATTGATATTTTAAACACATTCATTAGTCACAGCACATCACCAGTTGACAGTAACAGTTCTCAAAATAATTGAACAAATCAATATTCTTACACTTGATCACAATGACACATAATGATTCTTTAAATGTACAGCATGTAGTGAAACGATGCATTGGGTCATGAGCTGATATAAATAGAGGAATTTCCACTTCTCTAACTCTTAAAATGAACTAGTTTTATTCTCATTCCTCATTACATGACCACATTATAATGACATAATGTGGCTGTTTAACTAGAACATTTTGTTACACTGCTGAAGACCAGCAAACTAAAGGTGCCAACAAAACATGCTCTCTCAGTCTCTGTCTCTCCATCTCACTGAGAGCGAACGATGCAATAAAACTAGAGCGTTCTCATTACCAATAATAAATCTGTCAACACTGTAAACTTCACAACCTTGTGAAGCAGGATTAGAATTAGGATTCTTTTTTTAATAACATGAAGCAAATCATTTTCGTAAATGTCCAATTAAATTTGGTTCAATTCACAAATATTTCCGTCCTTGTTTTGTAGGCAGTTTCTTTGGTTTGAATTGTAGTCTTCTAGTTTTTGTTGCATCATGCTGTTCGCTCACAGTGTAGACAATGTGTCTCTCTTTGGCTCTTCATCTTACTTTCCTCAACATGGAGTAGTGTAAGCTGTGGTAAGAAGAAAGGACCTATATGGAAAGATGTAGCACAAAAGCATGTGAGCGAGAGATATGCCAGGAAAACCAAATGGAAAATCCCTGACTTGTCTTTGGCTCTATTTCTTTCTCATATTTTCCTGAGGGAGAAAGCCAGTCTATGACTCAAAGCTGTGTTATTTCCTGATTATACGCGCAGAGAACAGACAGCAGCTAAAGTTAGCTTGCTAATTCCCATGGCCTGTCAGAGAGCAGCCGACACTGAGCTGATCTGATCTGATATTATAAACACTGCATCTGTACATATCTTATCTCTGCCACAAACACACATACTACACACACACACACACACACACACATCTCTGGTCTTCAAAGAGCTGAGAAAGCATTGTTAGGGGTCAACGTCTCATTCACAAACATATTGTGAATATAAATTAAAAATAATTCAATATCTTTTCTGTAGCATCATACACTAGTTTTGTACCTTCGACTCGTAAATACAGTAAAATGAGAACGTAAATGAGGCAGAAACTTCCATGCAGTAATTCCAGTTTCAACAGCGCAGTTCTGACACGACACAGGCAGCTAGTCTAAACATGTAAAGCTGATTCATGAGGACATGTTAACACGCTGACCAAATGCAGTAATGTGTGTGTCTGATTTATCTGCATGGACGTAAATGTGTGCATCTGTGTAAGATCTGATCTGTTAAGCAATGTCATTTCCTAGACAAGCAAACAACTTTGCCATATAAAATGCTGCTGCCCAGTTGAGAAACAAACCCACAGACATGCTCATTCTGAAAGTAACTATAGCAACCAGGAAGAACTTCATATAGATTTGACCTCTAAATGAGTCAACCAGCGGTGTAGATTGTATTGTCAACTCAATGAAGGACTGACAGCTTGAGCTCCTTAATGATTTGGTGAGATATCACAGGCACTTCTGAGATGATTCAGCACGACTGGTGAACAGGTCAAAGGGCATTTGCTGTTTTTTTTTTTTGTTTTATCCGAGAAGCAGACAGTCATCAGAAAGCAAGCATGCCAGACAATCAGTGTGTCAGACTCCAAGCAGTACGTTGATTTGACTGTATTATTTTTGTTGACTGGTGAAGCTGAAAAAGCACAAAGTTTATTATTTATATATATATATATATATATATATATATATATAGCATATACAGAAATCTACATTGAATAAACCGCTCTTAAAGTAGGGATGCACTAATGTTAAAATTAGCCAATTACGATGTTCCATGTTCTGACCAAAAAAAGGCTGAATTTAACATTTTACACTCTTTCGTCTAAAACAAACAAACAAAAACATGCAATAGAAATAAAATCATTAATAGTTGTAAATGCTAGTGAATATTATAACATAATAATGTAATAATTATCAGTGTTATTAAAGTGTATTAAGTGAGTGCATGACTACAAAGGTAACCTAAATGTTAAAATAAATGAGAATGAGCATGCACAATTAAACATACAATGTCAGATGATATATATATTTAAAATGGACCGATACCAACAAATTAGTAATATTGGCTGACAACAACCAATACTTTACTGATATATCATGAATCATGAAACTCGTAAAGACTTTCATCAATGAATCATTAGCAGAATATCGAGGGTGAGTAAATGAATTAAATGAGTAAATGAATGAAAGCTGAATTTTCAGAGTGAACTAAATGCAAGAAAAACATCTATTTACTTCTTACATGATCAATAAGAGCTTGATAGGGTTGATAAATGGCAAAGTAAACAAGCATCTCTGCTGAGTGAGAACAGACAGACTGACACCCCACAGCAATTTACAGACAGTGATTAATGAGGCTGGCGATGGAGGGATCTGCTGATATAAGCGAGTTGTAGTTTATTCAGTCAAAGACAAATGACGAGAGAGAGAGGAGAGAGAAATACTGTCCTAAAGAACACAGTGCTTCCTGAAAGAAGGAGAGGATGGCTGCGGGTCAAATCAATGCAGAAGATGAGTGTCCTCTACCCCTTATGAAAAAACTACTAGAGCTCAGCAAAGCAAGGAAAAGAACCAGCCATATTCTCAGCACCTAATACAGAAGAAGAGACAAGAGAAGAACTATCTAAACAAACACACTCTCTGACGGCCCTTGTGAATTTGATCAGACAGTAAATCAAACATACTGTACTAAATCTATCAGTCACACACACACACACACACGCACGCACGCACGCACGCACGCACGCACGCACGCACGCACGCACACACAGTAAAGGCATCTCTTGCATAAATAACTGCTCCGGGTGTGTGTTCACTGCTGTGTGTGTGCACTTTGGATGGGATAAATGCAGAGCACAAATTTCGAGTATGAGTCACCATACTTGGCCACACTTCACTTTCACTTTTTAACAGTTTTGCAAATGTCCGTTGGAGCCTTTTTTTGTATTCTAATGTACTGCAGACGTTCTGAGGTATTTATTTTGTAAATATTAAGTATTTTGAAGCTCAGAAATATTATATTTTATGTTTGCATAAGTGTCTAATCTAGATTGGTTCTCAGAAGCAGCATCACCTTTCTTACAGTTAGTACGAATATTTAGCAAAAAAGATTTTGACTAAATTTCAATATACATTTTTGCAATTAATAATATACATTTTTTCAGAAAGTTGAAGTGATGGCATCATTTGAGGATCCCTGTTGGAGATGATCTTCCTGATCTGTGGTAGATATTGTTAGGATACATTTACTTTAAGATTTTAACACACACACATATAGGTCTATGTAATATATATATATTTTTTCAAATTTGACCATATTTAAGAAAAATATTTAGAATTTAAATGCTTGACATTTTGATTCTGGAGGATTTGGCAACGCTGCTCAGAAGTAGTGGCCGACCACTTAAAGAAAGAGTTGTCCAGCTAATCAAACTCAAACTAGGGGTATGCGATATATATCGTCTGCGATAATATCGTAATTGTTGTTTTAACGATGTGCGATTTGACATTATCGAGTATTTTGCAAAAACCATTCAAAACACCTCTACAGAGCGCACGCATACATTACGTGAAGCCTAGACTAGTGCGTGTGCGCATTTAGTGTGTTTTCTTTCACTGCATGATTCAGTCTATTAAAATGCATTTAGAATGATCACAAATTCAAGACATGATGGCAGAAAATTTATATTTATACCACTTCATATAGTTATTCAATTTCACACGAAGAGTGCAGTTTTTCTCCAAAAATTACCATGATTACAAATGTGACATTGAATTCAATAAACAATAAGTTAATTAAGAGACTTGTGTTTTAGACACCATATTGCTTGTTTTTGCTCTATTTCGCCAACAAAAATCATTCCGAATACAGCCACAGTGCTGTTTTGTGTCTCTGAGCAACATGACGGTGTTTCGTTCCTGAATGAATCAACCGTTTAAATGATTCGGTTCAATCGCAATGACTCACTTATTAACAGTGATTTGCTGCCACCTGCTGGCGGTTTTAATTTCAAATTTCGGCTTTTTTTCCCTTTTTCTTTATAGATTTTTTTCATGTTTTAAATAATTTTAAATATCAGTATTCAACGTTTTATGTTTAATATATTAAAACATTATTTATGCATTTGTAATTGCAGGTTAAATGCATTCATGTCTTGCATTAACAAAATACATGTGTGTAAATACATCTAAATGCCACTTCAGATGCAGCTTCTGTGTTGATTTAATTTGCTTGGTAACAGCCCAAATGTCTTATTATTCTAATTCCCTGATTAAATGTAAGAATTTGACTCAAAAGATAATGGACACTTTTAGAAAAAATGGCTTTATAAAGGTAAAAATGCCCATAAAATGCAAAAATCAGTTTAAACTTATAGGAAAATATTAATTTCTATCAGTATGAACTGACCACCACACAGAATATGAATAATATCAAAAACTTTAGGAGTCAGCTTTCCACGGTAGTCCTTAAGATATCAGCGCAATAACACACTCAGAAAAATATCGTCTAATTATCGTTATCGATAAAATCCCAGAAAATATCGAGATATTATTTTTTGTCAATATCGCACACCCCTAACTCAAACTTCACTGGCTTTTCATTGCCATGTTTGATTTAATGATTCATTTGTTAGTTATTAACATGCACAAACACAGACACGCAATAGGGTAGGAGCACTGCCTTTATAATATCTGCCCTCCAGGCAATGTCACTGTATCTGCTCGTCCAAACTATTTTTCAGAAAAGGAAAGTGGTGCACCACAACTGCTTGACAGGTCACTATAGCAAAATTTCCTCAAGCATGTGACTCACTGTGCGTTGGTGATGTCATAATAATAAAGTCAAATGTCATAATGGCAGTTGCTCTAGTAACAAGCCACACCCACTAAGGAGAGGTTTTTTTCAGCATATGCAGCCATCATCTGACACAAATAAACAATACATCACCAGTTCCTGTCACAAACACACAGACCGACCACTTCACTCGAACACATGAACTGAAAACTAGCCTAATGATTATAGCAAAGTTGAGTGTGTGAAGTGAGTTTCATTTTTGATTAATCCACTTTCACACGTTGACAACAGGGTTATTACAGTTAAATAAACTAAAATCATAAAAAAAAAAAAATGTTGGTAACTTAAAATAAATGTTAAATCAATGAATATAAAAAAGCTTAAACTTATTTTATTTCATCCAAAGCAACATTTCTTATTTTTGTTTAGTTTAACTTGAAGTACTAAAATAACAAAAAATAAAACTAATAAATAAAACTTACACTCATAAACTAAATCTTAATAATACAAAATAATAACCTAGATACATTAAAAAAAAAAATAATAATAAAAATGAAAAAATCAAAACTACATTAAACCAAATTAATTTTACATTTAAAATTATAGAGAAAACAGAAAAAAAAGTATTCGTATATAAATAATACTAAAGTAACACTAAATCAAACAGACCATGCAACCAATCCCAAGTCAGCCAATCAGTCAACCTGAGTTTCACGATTTACCTGTTCGTGTTACTTAATATTGGCCTAAAACCGAAAGAAAGAACAATGACAGCCTGTCCTGGCCATGGCAAGACTGTGATTTACAGCTAATGAAGTGAACACTGGAGTTTTGTGTCCCTGAATGCCGCTTTCAGCACACAGGCTAATATGCCAGAACTATGATCTCAGGTTAGACAGCAAACTCATTTGTTTAAAGTAACAGAACACCAAAGTCTGTAGGCCAAAAGAAACAGACTCGACAACCTTACCCATGTCTGTGCTTAGAGCTTTGAAGATTTCCCACAAGGATTCAAATTCATGAAAAATGATTCTGAATGCAGCCTCTGATATAATATTTTACGATCAGAATGTATTATCATAGAAGCGCCCACCATAGACACCTCATCTAGTATTCAAAATAGCGGTCGATCAATGCACATCCTTGAATGCCTTAAAAAGTCCACCTGGACATGATTTGGTCACAATATATATATATATATATTTTGTGGTTGCATTTCAAGGTGCTGCATTCATTTAACTTGACATGTCAGCTCATACATAGTAAGAGAAATTTGCAAATACTATAATTGTAATAAATACTGTAAATTTATAATATATATATTTTTTATTTATAATGGCCGCTAATACGTGATTTTATTGTATCATAAATATTTTATTATTAATGTCATTACATTTATGCAAAGTTTTAATTTTACTATGACTGATAAAGATTATTTTAATTTATAATGGCCGATAAGTGATATTCACATTTGATATTTAATGTATCATAAATATTGTTTATTAACATCATAATAATGTAGAATGTTTTATTATGAGAGAACATCAATGTACATTTATGCAAAATAGTAGAAGAGTGTTAATAAGAAGAACAATTTGAATATGGGAAAAATTGGTCAACTCCATAATCTATCAAGACCTGTCAAATACTTCAGATAAAGATTTTAGAAGACATAAATGGTGATTCTGCTCAGATCAAATTGATTGATGGACGGTTCTGATACTTCAGTTTGGATTTGTGACTCATTCGGGTATGTAAGCAATGCCAAAAGTGAATACACCAACTTTTGACAGCATCAGATTTTAACGACACACACGCAGAGCAATGACACACCGGTTGAACTAGTGCTACAGGTCAAGGCTGAGGTCAAAGTTCTCCGTGTGAAACGTTAACAGATTTGAGCAACGCGACGTTCAGTGTGTCACTCACCCACGGCGGCAGCTCTGAGCTCCGGACGGTCTGACGCACCGCTCGCTCCTCTTGCTCCAGAAACGCCAGCGCCTGGTTCACCCGAGCGAATCTGCTGCCCTGGTTCCGTCTGAGCCAGAACAGCACGGCCAGGATGATGAGGACCCAGCTGAAACTGAACTCCAGATATCCCAGCACGTATATGGGGAAAATCAGCAGGAATGTCTTGCCGAACTTAATTCCCATCTGCGTGGTGTCCGTCACCGCAGACTGCGGCTCCTCGTCCGGTACCGCCGGCTTGAATGTGTTGACATCCGTGGGACTCGGAGGAACAGAACCCGGTCCGTTCTGACTGACCGCTGGTGCGGGTTTGGGTTCTCCACCGTTTACTGACGCACTCATCTCCAAAGTACACAAATCCAAAACAAACAACAAACCTAAGAAACAAGAGAGCTTCTACAGAAACATCTCAAACGTTTAACGTTACAAATCTTTTCAGAAAGCACAACGAGTCGCGTCGCTTGGTTCCGGGCTCTTCCCTGGAGCGCAGATGATTGGATCAGCGCTGCTCCCTAAACTGCTCCCCACCCGACCTTGCCTTGTATGGAGCGGCCGTCGGCCCGTGATTTTCCGCCCTTCAAAGCGAACTTTAAAACTCGCTCGAGTCTCCCAGCTGCTGTCCGTCTCTGAGTGAGCGCCACGTCTCGCTGTCCCAACCGTCACCGCGCGAGCTGTGAGCGGCACCACCTCTCGCATTCACCACATCCTGCAATAACACACACTCTGCCCAAACCCGCTGCTCAGGGTTACACAGGAAGCCTCTCACTGATAGTATGACTGTGGCGCAACGAGCGCGCAGAGGCAGTCTGTTAGCGCCACCTTGTGGACAGGATTTAACATGCAGAAACACTTCACACTGATTATCATATGCGCCAGCACAAGTTTACTATCTATCTATCTATCTATCTATCTATCTATCTATCGCAAAAATACAATTCTACTCTGATTAATAAGAGCCTAATCAATCTCAAAAAATGTAATGTTTGGTCCGAAGACCAAAAACTTGCATTAATATATGCGCAAATGTTTACATAATTATTATAATTAAATTTCTATAACTGATACGCAGTAGCATCAGTTTGACTCATAAGAATAAAACGAATCATATCACAAAATATTAATACTTTAGGCTTTTCCTTATACACGTGTCCATTCAGCATACAGTTACAGTAAAACTCACCTACACATGCCCTTCCCTTCATATTGTATTTTACTTTGTTCTTCACATGATTAATAGGTAATAGATGGGATTTATGAGAAAATGTGATAGGAAATTAGAGCGGGTGTTAATGCATTTTGTTCACTAGATGGCAGTGCATGTCCTTCAACAAATGTTTGCAAGTCAGACACGTTTTCTCCATAAGAATAGTTGAAAATATTTTATTGACATATGAAAAGACATCGTGACATAATCAAAGTGCTTTTGTATCTTACAGGAAATGGAAGCTTCAAAAATAAATAAAAGATATAATAAACACACATTGTGCAAATGTCCTTTCTGTCATTCTTTCCATACCTCCCTCGCTCTGTCTCTCTGGATATAGACATAAAACAGGAGAGATCAGCTGATGCTGGGTAATGAAGCTAGAATGCAAATTCTAGTTCACATAGGTCTATATGTATGTGTATCACAGTGCAGATATGATCTTATTCAAATACATGATCAAATTACCTATATGTTAGCCTAAACTATTAAATCACAAAAATGATATTGCAAAAGCTAGACAAAACAAAACTGAAACAATTTTCTGTACATAATTTACAATTATGTAAATTACTTAACATTAATATCTTTAAAATGATAAACATGCTAAATAAGTCAGTTTGTGACACTAATACAAATTCAAAAATGTGTATCAACAAAGACAAGCATAAAACAACATGCAAAGAAACATACATAAAAGCACAAAAAACGCGGGTTTAAAAACACAAATAAATAACATGAATTTAATTGGCAACAGCAATATTTATCATATAAAATCCCCAGTTCTTTAAATTACATTTAGTATGCAAGTTAAAAAAATAACCAACACTAGCAAAATATTGGGCGACACAATCAAAACTGAAAATAAAAACTTGAAGATATGCTACAGGAGTCTTTTAAGTCCCTCTGCGAATCATGTGAGTGTGTGTTTGCTATTTTGAGGGTGTTCAATCTACAGTTAACAGGCTGACAGAAGTGCTGACAGTGAGAAGGTGCTGGAAATCATGGTTATTGTGCCTGAGCTCATGAGAATGAGCCTGTCTTTAAGATCATCAGCTTGCGTGTTTCTACATGTTGTAAGCCACATATATGGGGTCGAGCTGGTCGGCGAGGAAGCCGTCCCGCAGGTGCATGCGTTGCTTCTCTCCTCGAGAGTTGATGGGAATTACGCCCGTATCCACGACGACCACCACGCCAACAATCAGGTAGTGTTCCTCTAGAACCACATTAGTTACCATGGGAACCAGATCTAGAGCGTCCTGCTCCGAACCGTCCAACTCCACCACCACCACCAAGAGATTCGTCCATGTGAACACCGCACTGAATGAGAGAGCGAGAAAGTTTGAACTTTACTCTATGGAAATATGTGAATGCAAAATAGCTCTGCAAGCTCAATTTGAAATGTACTTGCTTTTTTGATAAATTTGAGCAATGCAATTACGCTAGGCATTAGCATAAACTCTTGTTCTGCAGTCAGTTTTCTCTCTCAGGTCAACTACTGTATTGTCAGCAACATTATGTAGAAAATCTTGCTGAGCAAACAAGTTTATGGATGACTACATGAATAATAAAATATCCGGTTTAAGGTGCACAGACATTTGAAGGAAACTACTGCTTCCTTGAATATTAAGGCTTGTTACTGCAAGTAAAAATACATGTTTATGTTGAATGTAGCTCATTTAATTATTTGTACAATTTATCAAAGTGTTAAGTCTTGGGTTATTAACTCAAGCATCATTAAATGTGCAGCAGCTGTTTCACAGTTGCACAGATCTTATTATTTAGTTGTTATGAATAATCTTAGTTTTGGTTTGGCCATTTAAGTTAATTTAAAAGATATATAATATGTAAAATAATAAAAAGAAAAGAATCATAATAATGATATGAAAAACCTTTTATTTATAAACTATAACCATTTAATTCCAGTAAAAATAAGTATGCTTTGATTTATTCACCTTTCAAAAGTTTAGGGTCAATAAGAAATTAATACTTCTATTCAGTAAGGATGAATTAAATTGATCAAAAGTAAGAGTAAAGACATTTATAATGTTGCAAAAGAGTATTTCAAATAAATGTTCTTTTGACGTTTCTATTTTATTAAAAAATCTGCAAATAAAGTTTTTCTCACGTTTCCACAAAAATGGCAAGCAGCAGCAACTGCTTTCACAGTGATAATAAGATATTCTTTGAGTTCAAAGCATTATATCAGAATGATTTCGAAGGAAATGTGACGCTGAAGACTGCAGTTAATTGCTGCAAAACAGTTATTGTAAATAGTAATAATATTTTACAATATTACAGTTTTTACAGTTGTTGTTTTTTTTAAACCAAATACATTCAGCCTTAACATTTTAAAAACAAACAAAAAAAATCGTACCGACTCCAAAGTTTTGAACGGTAGTGGGGGGGGTAGTGTCCAGTATATACTTTTCTGGTTTGACAAAGTTTCCACCCCTAATTAGTGTATTTACATAGTGTATGCTTCTGGCCTCAGTGTGATTATGTGGTTGTTATAGTTGTGTGTGTGTGTGTGTGTGTGTGTGTGTGTGTGTGTGTGTGTGTGTGGTGAGTCACCATTCTGTGATATCCGAGTGTGCCGATGATGGACGTTTCAATGGCATGGATGGTATTTCATACCTCTAAGCTCCAAACTTCATCTAACGATCCCAAACATCAGGGCATCATGCTTTCGAACAAAACAAGCTGAACACTCCACTGCTCAATGCAAATCAAATATCTCTGTGACAAAAAGCACAATATACACTGAACACACACACACACACACCCACGCATGCATGAGGTCAGTACTGCGCAGGAACCCCAGGTATCCGGTTCTGGCCCACAAAGTCTGAGTGTCTCCAAAGCTCAACCTGGCTCCGAAATGATCCGAACGCACATTTTCCTCTCCGAACACAGTGAAGTACCCGCTGGCATTCTGTGGACTATGGACCCAGATCTGCAGTCATTTTAAAATAGAAACACAAGTGAGATGCTTGGTTATGAGAAGATATTTTTTGATCGGATAGACAAGAGAGTGCTATTGGTCTAACCTCCCCTAAATGAGAGTCTCCGATTGGTCCCTTTGTCTCTGGGTTAGCAATGATGATGCGTACACCAGGTAAAATCTGTAAAAAAAATAAATAATTACATTTCTGAATATGGTTTACATTTAATTTAAGAAAACAAATAAAGGAACTTTGAACTGTCTCACTAACCTTCCCAGATTCCATGAGAGGTAGACTGTGTGGAGATCCTCTTTCAACCAGTCTCACCCTGCAAACAGACAGACACACTTCAGAAATGGCCAATCAGAAATAAATCATACAAAAATACATTCATATTTAGAAATATATTATATAATCGTAAACATATTTTGAAAATATTAAATATTAATATAAAATATTATTTATGTAATATTTAGTTTCAGGCTGAAAGGGCTTTCTTTCACAGATCATTTGTTAAAAAGTTTCTACATACACTATTTTATACCCAATTTGCAGACTTTTGATTGGTAGTGTATCTGTACTAATTCTAAAAATGGAAATAATGAAATGTGTGTGTGTGTGTGTCTTGCCTGTCATGTCTCAGCGCTCTCATGTCCACATAGACAGTCGTAGGATCAGGTCCTGATGTTCCCTGCACAATCATTAAATCACCTTCTATAAATGGCAGTCAAATTTACTTGAAAACATAAATCATCATGCTCATCTGGCAGACAGTTAATATCAAGGCAACTTGCATTGAAAGTGAACAAAGTGTACAAATGTATAGTGCATGGAGAGGATTCAACCAATCAGCGGAACCGGGAAGGTAGAGGAACTATAGTATAGCCTAGTGTATTATATTGACAAAAATATTCCAATATTTTCTGGGATATGTCGATTATGATAAATAGATGATATTTTGCTGAGTTTGTTTTTGTACTGGTACCTGTCGCGTCAGCTGACTCTCGAATATTCTTATTTTTATATTCTGTGCGGTGGTTAGTAAACAGTAGTGACAGAAATTCACATTTTCATTATTATAATTTAATTTGATTTTCATGTGCATTTTTACCTTCATAAGGGCAATTAGATGTATGCATCATGTTTTTTGTCAAATTCTTAGAACTAATCAATTAAATTAGAATAATAAGACACTATAGGCTGTTACTAATAAAATGAAAGTAGCATCAACAAAGCCCAACTTTGCACTGCAGAAGTGGCATCTGAAGTGTCATTTAGATATATTAACACTGCAATTACAATTGCATAAATAATGCTATGAGATTAAGTTTTTTAAAATAATATTTTGAATATTGAAATATAAAATACATATAAAAAATGAAAATATACTTTAAATATGAAACTAAACATTCAGGAAAAACAGCATGCTTGCTTGTGTGATATTGCTTAACTATATCATATAGAAAGACAAGACAAAGACATACAGGGGCATTCCAACTGCATTTTGAATAGGCTACATCGCTCAGTGAAAGCCAGCACTTTAAAGGCATGTTTTTGTTTGTTTTTATTAGTGCTGGTCAAACGGAATAATGCGATGCTGTATGTGTGGTATTTATAGATACATAGAATATACTACAGCAAACCAAATAGCTATGTAAACAAAAAAATTGTTATCATTAATTTAATTATTGATTAATCGTTTGACAGCACTAGTTTTTATATATTTCCACATAATATAACTATGGTCAAAAACAGCTTATGCCAAACAGGTTAAACTGTTGGCATCCATCCTCCAGATGGAGGAAAACTCCTGTTTTAGTGCAGCTGTGAGATATTTGTTTGTCTATAATAATTAATATAATAATAATAATAATATGTAATGGCCAAATATATTTGGATTTATGCAACAATGAAAATAATGTAAACTGTGCTGGTGCTCACTTTTTGTAAACTATGCTGAAACTAATCAGAAATGTTAATGCGACATGACTCTAGAGTCTGGAAATATACATGCTTTCATTTCCCTCACACACACACACACACACACACACACACACACTCACTCACTGTGTGGACCACTCAAGTCATTTGAGGTGAGGTTAAGACTGACAATTAGTTGGCTCGCAAAAATGAGTACTCGTACACACAGGATGATAATTAATAAATTTACTCCCACATCTAAACATGGTTGTAGTAACAGAGCTATGAAATGATGAGGATCAGTTAAAGTTAAGTCATACCTGCTCAGCAAGCTTCCCCAACCTATGAGGCTACAAAAGGAGAGGAAGATGTGATGTATAAAAGTTAAAAAAGTAAATTAAAAAACAGAAAAAGAAAACAAAATAATAATAAAAAACCAAGATAGAAGGTTGAATGAGTTACATGACTAGTAAAAGGAAAAAAACTGAACAATTAGAGTATGAAATCAGATGGGTCACATTCTGGCCTATACTGACTTGTAGGCAGACTGCGAGATTGACCCTGCAGCCGAAGGCAGTGCTGACGGCACGCGGGTGCAGCCCCACATCCTTAAAGAGCTTACAGAAGGACTGTGTCAGAGCAACGCGAGGCCTCTCTTCCGCCACAACCACACATGAACGCACACGGGTCAGATCCATCCCACGGGCCTGAGAGAAAGACAAAAATACAGGGGTGAAATAGGAAGCACTGATATTTTAGTATCACTAAGGTACTATTACTTATACTTTTATTAATATTTTGAATTCATTTTTATTTGTAAATTTTTTTCATTTTCATTAAAGCTTTTGTTGTGTGTTTTTTTGTAAATATGTATATATATTTCGTATACATTTTTATTTCAGTTTTAGTTATTTTTAGTACATCAAGTTAAAATGTAATCAAATGAAAAATGCTGCCTTGTTGAAACAAAATAACTTGTTACTTCAGTTAACATTTTATTTTATTTCAAGTAACGAAAATGTTGTTTAACGAGATGCAGATTAAAATTCTGTGTGAGTGTGTGTGCGCGTACCTTTAGAGAGTCAGTGAGAGAGCTGAGAGATCTCGTGCAGAGCTCCATCACAGAATATGAGCAGAATGTGTCTCGAACTTTAAACTGACTGACGGACTGCAGCCACAAAGCAGGATTCACCTCTAGGTCCATTGGAGAGATCAGAACAGACTGCTGCCCTGCATACACACTGCACACACACACACATTAACCAATGAAAATGTCCTTAACATTTGTGTGTGCATCTCAGGTGAGTGCACAGGTGGTCCGTACCTGCAGAGACACCACAAGACAAAGCCAAGGCCGCAGTATGGGTCAAGGCACACGGCCACCTCACGAGAGGGATACAACTCACACTGCAGTTTAACAGAGCGACATAGGGCACTGGTTGCATTGTGAGACATCTTCAGAGAAAGAGAGAAAATCAGAAATTATTGTTTTTTTTAATAAGTTTTAAATGCAATTTTAATTTAATATTGTTAAAGGGGTCATATGATGCGAAGTTTTCCTCTCTCTTTGGAGTGTTACAAGCTGTTCGTGAATAGATAAGATCCCTAAAGTTGCAAAGACTAAAGTCTCAAACCCAAAAGAGATATTCTTTAGAAAAGTTAAGACTCGTCCATGCCCTCCTAAATCGCCTCGTTTAAACACGCCCCCACATGTCTACGTCACTGTGTGGGAAGATTTGCATAACGCCACCCAAATGTATACGCAAAGAAAGGCGGCGTAACTTTGATTATCGTTGTAGTATTGTTGCCACCACCGCCATGTCGTGGAGACGCTGTGTTCGTGTTTCATTGTGAAAAATCTTCCAAAATAGGACACAACTAGAAATCAGTGGTTAAGTTGTATTTACAACACTGTTCCAGAACAGTTCAACCCAAATATTTAGATGTGTGCAACGCATTTTACGGAGGACAAGGACTGTTTACTGGGAGAGTAGCCTACAATGCCGGTGATCCGGTGAATTCAGTTCCCCTGTTTCCCCTTTGGTGCGCATGCTGAACCTATCAGTCTATGATGCTGAAAATAATGCTGACTCACAGCCTGTAAGTACGTTTTCATATTTAAAGTATTTGCCACTGATGATTCAAACGCGAGTTTTGAGCAGTGTAGACTAGTGCTTGTTTGTCATCACAAATGCAGACATGGTTTTATGATCACGTGGCGCGATGCAACGCGTAAAAACACAGTACAAGTAATTATAATCAGTAATTATATCCCCACTGGATGCAACAAATGCCAGTGTAACGGGTTTATTGGTTTGTATCGCCCACGACAGGACACGCATTCACAGTATGGGGTGAGGGGACGTAACATTTCTGTCACATGCCTGAGGAATTCGGCCAATCACAACGCACTGAATAGCTGACCAATGAGAGCACACCTCGCTTTCAGAACGATGAACTTTGTAAAAATCTACGAGATTCAGAAAGGCGGGGCATAGAGGAGAAACAATAATGTACAGTATGTAAAAATAATGTGTGTTTTACCTTAAACTGCATAAACACATTTCATACACCAAATACACAAAATAATGTTTTTTGTTAGTAACGTCATATGACCCCTTAACAAGCCGATGATGATCCTATACAATACTAATAATAATAAAACCACATCTGTAAGTCATCCATAAAACACTAGTAACAAGTATGAGGAGTCAACCTTCATCCAGCGAGCTGCCTGGAGTGGACCACTGAAGGCCAGATAGGCCAATGTGTCTGGTTCTTTTAGGTAACAGGGTAATTACAAACAGTGAACAACGCCTCTTTGGCAAAGTCATTACTAACTAACACACAACACACACAGACAATTCTGTTGAGCAACTGACAGGCGTAACTCTGAAACACAGATTCAGGACCTTCCCCAAAACTCACCTGTTCCAGGCTAGGAGGCCATGATTTAGTCCACAGCCAGATGCAGCTCTGGACGTCAGAAGTTTAGCGATGCTTGGGTGGTCTAACACACACTGACCGACCTCACCGACCACACCAACATTTGTATTAAAAAATGTCCCATGTTTTGAGACCCATATCGTTAGTCTATACGGTTAACATTTACAATATTAATAAATGATTAACCCTATAAAGGTTGATATAATCCTGAAATGGAAACCGGTTATTGTTACCAAAATTACAACTTTTTCTCCATATCATAGTTCGGAACCTAGGTGGGCTCTTTGAAGAAACCTTTCCTTGGAAAAGTCATGTTAGTACTTCAGGGCAACACTGTTGACTTGCCATCAGTAACACACACACGGGCAGAGCAGTGGCAGGCCATTTGTGCTGCAGGCCCCCGGGGAGCGGTTGGGGGTTAGGTGTCTTGCTCAAGGGAACCTCAGTCGTGGTACTGAAGGTGGAGAGAACGCTGGTTGTTCATTCCCCCACCTACAATCCCTGCCGGTACGAGACTCGAACCCACAACCTTTGCGTTACGAGTCCGACTCTAACCATTAGGCCACTACTTCCCCACTACTGATGCATGGATCAAGTAAACCTAAGCTAAAAAAACAACAGCAAAGTTTGGATCATGTTGATAATTTAGAGAACATAAATTTGAACATTACATATGATTAAGTAGGGTTTTTAATACTTCTCTAATAATTAAATTCATGTAACTGCAGGTGTGGTGGAGATGTTCTGAGGGTGTGTGTGTGTGTGTGTGTGTGTGTGTGGGTTTCCCATCTCGGACATTTAATGTAGGTAGTGTAGTAGATATGTTCTGAGGGTGAGGTGGTCGCACAGTTATAGGAATACAGCCTGCATACAGACAGCCGTAAAAGGCGGCGATCAGATCTAAACCTGCAACACAAACAAACACAAACATGAAATCTATGTGAAATAGAATTATATTTGTAACAAAAAGATGTAATTCACCACTCATTTACTTATTGCTATTTATGATGTGTTTAATTGTAATGTGATATGTTTAACGGAATGTTTCATTAAGCAAATGTGATGTGATTTAATTGGAGTGGGCAGCTCTTGAATGTGACTTACAGAACAGGCTGAAAGCTGTAGCTGATCTGATTTAATGAAATGCTGCAAGTAGCACTACTAAAAAACAACTACAGATGGGATTTCTACCCTGAACCAGAGCTCAGCATATTGCTGGTGTGAAGTGTATCAACTAGTGCTGACAACAAAAATTATGATAATTTATTTACAGCTTAATTTGGCTGAAATGAAGGCAGAGATGTATTACTGCAGACTGCAGATTTATTGGTAAAATTTTAAATCTATTTAGTACCTTTGTCTTTAAAGTATATTCATTTGGGAGCTTTTCTCATCAATTATTGAAATGCAATTAATTGCAAATAATTTTATGAATTAATTTGCACATCATGCAATCAAATTAAAATTAAGTAAGTTAACACAGATAGCCAGAGTCTGTGTGTTACCTGGTGGATAAACTAATGCTACATGGTCTCCGTCTCGTAGCTGTCCTCTTTCATACAGCAAAGTTGCAATTTTCTCTGCTCTCTTGTGAAGCTGTAGACAGGTCAGAGAGCTTCCTATTGCCCCCTGAAATACACAAATACAATTATAATCACAATAACACACCTGAATTCATAAAAATTAGATTTTTGATCATTTTCTTAACACTCACTGCTGAAAGGAAACTGAGAAAAGTAATATATGTGCGTTACCCGTGAGTTAATAAGTGTGTACAATATGTGCTCAGGTGTTGTCTGAGCTCTCCACTGCAGCACCTCCGACAGAAAAAGGAACTAGAAATCACACAAGAGAATAAATAATCAGTCAGAGTGAAAAAGACACATACTCACACTCACTCATATGCCCTATACAAGTTTTCCTTTACAGGAGGTCACATGAAATTGTTACACAGACATACTTTATGATTTCATTCCAATTTTTGGCTAACTCTTCCAATCTCCAAAAAAAAAACAACAAAAAAAACAAGAGATCCTAGAGCTGTATGCTTTGAGGGAAAAAAGTAATTGCAAATGTTCAAATTCCAATTTTTTCAAAGGTTTGCTGTGCTTTTTTGTAGGGCTGCACAATTATTAAATACTATTAAATAAAATATTAAGCAAAATCAGAAACACTACTACTGCAAAAATACTATTTCATTATTAAAAGAACCAAGAATTGAGGTAAAAATGATAATTTTAATAAAATAATTGTATGTCTTAAATTCCTCAGTTTCAAATGTTAAACCATCAATACAACTGCAGGCGGCCCTCATAGCTTCTAATTTCTTGGTTTATAAACACTTGTCAATACAAATCTGGTAAATGGCTGGTGCACTTTGCATTTCCAAATGCATGTTATAAGCGAGCCAATTTCACAACACATGCACAGATGAAGTTGCGATTTATGTGTGAGCAATTAATTTACTGGAACTGAAGCCGACTCACGACTGAAAACATTGAATCATGAGCTGTTCGCATATAAATGAACACAGTGCAGCACTTCACTCTGAACACGCATATATTTATTTAATTAAATCGCATCCTTTTATATCACGATGTTGGTCTTATTCTGATTAATCGTTTAGCACTAAGAGATCCTAATATCTGGATTACCTGCTCATTGTCCTCCATGTGACTCAGGTCTCGTCCGCTGGCCTGAGCCATTCGCTTTCCTGCAACGAGATTCCCCACCATCACAGAGGCAGGACCCACCTCTGCAACAAATACACACAATATTTACACATTATTTTCTATGTAACACGCATGCTCTACAACAAGGCTTGTACACAAAGGCTTGTGTACCGGGTTGTTTCTGTCTGGGTTTGGGCAGGTTTGTGATGCAGGAGTGAGGACACATGAGGATGCTGCTAGGGTGTAGCGCCCCCTCCAGGAACAGCTGTTTGGTCTCAGACAGGTGGATTCCACCCAGAGGGGTTTTGGGGAGGGTGTTGGCAGGAACCAATGCCAGGCAGTACACCCCCACCTGATGAATCCCATCTATAGCCTAAACACAGAAACACACACATAGGTTTGGTCAGAGAACTCTTCAAAATTAATTCATTATTAATAACCTTAATTCAATCATGACAACTCTCTGAACATTTTAGCATGGTGATGGATATGACAATGTTAATGCATTTGGTCTCGGCGGAACAGATCTGCTACGCTGCTGCTGAATTGCTGCTGCTGTTGGGTATGCTTCTGTAGTGGTATTTGCTGCTGCTGCAAGCAAGTACAGGAAATCGCTACTGCCAATGCATATGGTGATACAGTACTGTGAGTATTTAAGACATACTGCTGCACAAATAGCATATAAAATAAACCGTAGCAGACCTATACAGGTGGAGCTGGGGAAGGTGGAGGGTTTCAGAGAACTCTGAAAGCACGCTGCAGGAATCTCAAGTGAATGCTAGCCAGCCATATAAATGCAAGGCAATAAGCTCATTGGCTGCATATGCAGCATGAACCAATCAGCTTGTGACAAGTCGTTTAACTCTCTGAATATCCTCAGTTACGTTAACAACCCGTCAGAATACACCATCTAGAGTTTCATGACTGAACAATATATTGTTGTTTTACATTTTAGGCCATTCAGACGTTCATAGTCAAGATTATAGCATCCCAAAAATAAGTCATTTTCATTCAATAATTTTTCATCTATAATTTCTGTTATTTTATTTTGCAAAAAGAATTACAGTATGTCCAGACCTGGCCCGAACACATAAAGCAATAAATTATCTTTCTTGATTTTAATAATAGTTTTCTGTCATTATGTACGACGCGCCAAGGTGAAATGCAATGGTATTGTTGGTGCTAGCTTGTTTCTATTGTAGTAATGTTGGTGGTGGGTTGCCACACTAGGCCTGTCACGATAACAACTTTTTGTTGTGCGATATATTGTCCCAGAAATAATTGCGATAAGCGATTTTATTGTCATTTTAAAGACCATTTTATGACACTGAATATATAATCATAATATAAAACCATAATAATGCAAGAAGGCCAACACACACTTTCAAATGACAACAAACTTAATTTTTAAGAATATTTAGATCATCAAAATATTAGATGCCTTAAAAAACTTGAATAAATAGTAATTAAACATTTTCTAACAAAAAGTGCATAGTAACAAGTACAAAAAAAGAAAAATGCGCTTTTATGGAGATTTTTCCATCTACAGATTTTTCCCTGACCTTCTTTTCTCTGTAAATTAAGGGTGCACACTATTGCTGAAAAACACAATCACTACTTAGCAGTCAGATGTCTGTATGCACAAAGGCACAGATCCCTAAACAAGACCATATCTGCAGATTAAACTTTTTTTTTTTGTAGAAGCATTTTTTAAATTTGAACTAGCACCGACTACACCACGTTATGTACGAGAAGCTGAAAAAGACACACGCGCAAGTGGAATGTAAAAAACATGGTGACATTAATTTTTAAGTAAATATAATGGGCGATATATTGCGTCACCAAAAATTATTGAGGTCATGTACATATATTGTGCGATAAGTCGATATATTGATTATTGCGACAGGCCTAGCCACACCCACAGCGAAATCTCATTGGTGCAAAATCTTCACCTATATAACTATACATTAAATATGAATAAATATGGCTGTGACTTTGTTGCTTAGTGCAGCACTTTTGCTTTTTGCAAGAACAGAAAAATGCAAACTTTGAGCCTGGTTATGTGTGTGTGTGTGTGTACCTGCAACACTCGGCTCATCCACTGGTAACTCTCTTCTTCAGTTGAATCTGGTCTCTGTTCTGCTACCAGCACAATCCTCTCATCATACAACACATTCACTGAGAACACCACCGTTCTACACACAGTGAGCACAGGGATTACTCAGATGGTTTTAAAACAAGATTCTTTCTAGAGTCAAGTCAAGTCACCTTTATTTATATAGCGCTTTTAACAATACAGATTGTATCAAAGCAACTGTACAGAATTAATTAGGAAAATAGTGTGACATTAATGCAAAATTACAATGGTAAACACTCAATTTTCAGTTAAAGGCAGTTCATCATTGAATTCAGTGATGTCATCATCCAGCTCAGTTCAGTTTAAATAGTATCTGTGCAATCAAGTCGATGATATCGCTGGAAATTAAGTGTCCCCAACTAAGCAAGCCATAGGCGACAGCGGCAATACTGTAGTATTGGTTGGTTATTATTTTGGTCTTTTTTCATACATACCTTCCTCTATAGATGAACTTCATGGGCTCAACAGCAAGAGCGGTAGCGATGATGTCATCAGCACTGTGTTTCCGACCCCCGACCTGCATCAGTCCTTCAAGTGTACCAGAGATGAAGATCATCCCACCCGGACCCACAAACCCCAGCAGACCTGACCTCACGAACACGCAATCGCTGACAAATCCACCGTCACATGCCACTGGACACACCTGCACCACAGAGACACAAACAAATTTACTGACTGACAGGACACACACACTAAATAGAAGGATACACACACTTTCTACTTAAAATTTACCAACATTTAATCAAAAAAGCTTGAACCAGCTAATTACTATAAATGACCAGCTTGGACCAGAAACAACTTGAATAAAATTTGAATACAATGGAATAAAAGTGTCTAGCAAATGCATAAATGTAGAAACCATGTTAAACCAGCTTCAGATGCGCTAAAGTGTTTTTTTTACTTTACTACAGTAAAATAAAGATCTTTTACAATGTTGTTCAAAAGTTTGGGTAGTAGTCTGTAAGATTTTTTTAATGTTTTTGAAAAAGTCTTGCTCACCAAGACTGCAAAGTTCATTTGTAAAAACAAAACTTATTTGTAAAAATAAATAAATACATTTTTGCATCTAAATAAATATATTTTTGTATTTAGAATATGTATAATACAGTAAAAACAGTAATGTTGGGAAAATATAATTACAATTTAAAATAACAATTTTTTATTTTAATATCTTTTAAAATGTAAAATATATTTTAAAAAGAAGAACACTGAACTATTTTGTAAAAATCTCAAGAAAATTCGGGTGCTCAAGGAAATAATTCTTCTTACTTAGAATGCTTGTAAAACAGATGGTGTGATAGTCTGATTTATGTAGTAACCGTAATACATTTTTTTTCAGGATTCTTTGAGGAATAGAAACTTCAAAAGAAAACCATTTATTTGAAACAGAATCCTTTAGTAACTCTGTAAAAGTCTTTACTGTCACTTTTGATCTTTTTAATATGTCCTTGTTGAATAGCTATGAATGAAAAAAACAAAAAAACTTCCCCGTCCAGATTGAACCGTCAACGTCAGTGAATCTTAACATAATGAAACAGTGTATATACAGTCTATACTGTATTTTCACACCTCGAATGTGTTCTTGCTCATTCCTGAAAGCCCATAATATGACGTTCCCGTGGCAACAGACGACACGCAGATCTCTCCAATCTCATCGGTTTTACACAGTTGAGGAACACCCTCCAGTTTAACAACACACACCATTGCTGAGAAAGATGGAGAAAAGTCAGTTTTATGAGAAACAAAGTCGTTTGATGAGGTCTGTGGTCACATGAGGAAAACAGTGCTGAACTGCTCTAGGCTGGTTTATGAGGTAGATGTTGGACCTAAATCAAAATGCTTTGGGGTTGTTCATTCGTTCATGTTTTCGTAATCTATGTACCTCCTGGCATGGCCGTGCCCACATCCTGTAGGGTGAGGACGGACAGCTTCTCTCCCGTGTCCACTCTGATGACCCCATGACTCAGATTCGTCATACTTAGGACTCCTCGGCCTGCTGGCTTAGAGCTGCCCTCCTGAGGCCTGACAGAAAACACATGCATACAAATAAATGAAAGAATAAACATGTTCATATGTGTTGCCAGAATATTATGTTACCATAGACACAATATTTTCCAGATTTCATAAACAATACAGAATTGTGTGGTTTTGCATCCTGGAGCTGCAAAAGCTCTACAACCCGTGACAAAAGAGGTTTGATTGGCTGGTGTGAATATTACTTGGCATTCTCACAGTCCTAAATAAAAGTTTGTGCAAGTTATATCATTATTTATTTTCTACCACCAAATTCTTGCATTTGCACCCATAAAAATCCCATTGAATGTGTCACCAAAAGAACACAAAACATAAAACATAAAAGCATAAAACACAAGGAGCCACATGGTATTTTAATAAGATTCAACTATAATCTATACTATTATTAAAAAGTTTGGTGTTGATAAGATTTTTAAATATTTTTGAAAGAAGTCTCTTGTGCTTTTTATGCAACATTTATATGAAATAGCAATCTTTTCCAACATAAATGCGTTTACTGTCGCTTTTGATCAATTTAATGCACCCTTGCTTAATGAAAGTATGACATAAAGATATCATTTTTATACCATAGTTTAAATGCGCCGTGCGCATTTTACTTTCACTTTTGAATTAGCGGCAGTTCGGCGTCAATTGCTTGAACGCAACAACAAAATACAACGTCAAACTCACTTTAGCGTATATATAAAACATAGAACTTTTATTAACAAAACAAATAAAAATACACCATGCTATAGGGCAAGCTATGCTTAATATAAAATAACAAATAACTTAAAGTTTAACAGGTATACAAAACTGGAAATAAGTAAACATGTATAATATATAACCAAATAAATAAGAAACATAGAACGTTTATTAGCAAAACGAGTATGTCAAATAAAAAATAAAGACAGTTTAAAATAAAGTAAAAAATCAGCAATTGGACCTAATTAAAAAGAAAAAAATGTTTAAAATAAAAAACTTCCAGAAATCACCTTTAGATAAACGGCAACCAAATAGGTAAACAGGTTTTCAAAATCCAAAATACTGCAAACAGGCGCTTTGTCATTCTAGTTTCAAACTAAATCACCGCGATCGTCTGTGCCGTCTCACCTCACCTTATGTCAGTCAGATCGACTTCACTCTCATCACTGCGAGGGAGAAAATTAAATGCTGAGTTCTGTGTGATGCTTACTGAGTTCGGCATGCTGCACTGAGACAGCCGCGTTCAGTTTTAATTGTAGGTTGTGTCTTCTGTTATCTGCAACTAAATGATTTGTACTACATAAAATCCAAAACGACGATGTGTGGGGGCGGTGATGAGGCCTGTGTGGGAAAAGTGAATCTGTAATCGGATTAACACCGGTATAACAGTAGCACCCGTCTACCACCGCTGGCAAGCACTAATCTTGTAAAATTATATTCAGAGGAATGCTTCCGAGAAAAAATTATCAACCAGATTTGCCTAAGTTTATCTCGCAAGAGATATTCGATAGTTTTGTTTGAGATATCTACAATCACACTTTCTATATTCCATTTTGCACTTTGGGTAGTATCTGATTTCAGATTTATCAGCCTACAAATATAAAAGGAAAGAGTGGAAGGTAACTACACGTCGGTCAGGCAGCCTTTTTTGTTTATTTGGGCAATTCTTGGCAATGTGAACCAGACTTTATGGCGATATTGCAAAGTCTAGCGCAATATCCGTCTGATAACACTATTTAAACTTAGACCTCACACAAGCACAATTAAATGTATTTTAATTCATGATTAAGAACCAAGAAGTTTTCACTACATGACATTAAAATCTGAGTCAGATGTATTTCTTAATAGTTTTGTGTGTCTGTGTGTACGGAATAAAATTTATCATAGTTTTATGGTAGTGATGAAGCCTGCCTGATACTGGTTCTGTCGCTTTGTAATGTACGTGACCACTAACTAAAGACCTAGTACTACCCAATTTTCTGAGTTAAACTGAAAAGCACCGTACTTCCAGAGCACGGCAGAAAAAGAGCGCGGATAAAATGACTGGTTGCCCCTGTCCGGATGCTGTTGCCTCTACCTGGGCAGTAAGTTATGGAGTGTGTATGGTGTATCTTCTCTATCCTCCTCACCGCTACACTATTGTTTGAGGGTCTTCGGGTTGTTGGATGTGATAGCCCGCACTGGTCATATGACCGTATGACCTCAAGCCCATGCTGCGTGAAGAACTCCGTTCAAGACCTTGCGTACTAGCGGATGTAGGATATCAGCACTCCTGGGATTTAAGAGAGCTTAGAGAATTCTAAATAGCAGTCACTCATAGAGGCTTGATTCACAAGGTAACATGCTCACAGGCTTAGATTCACCAGTATTTATAGTCCACACAACGCAAGGGAGCACGTTAGTGGTTCATCATTAACACACTCACAGGGGTTTGATCCATCAGCGATCAGCAGCATTCTCAGAGAGCTCATGGTGGTGTCACTCTGGTCTTTGTAGGCCATCAAAGCCCAGTGTAGATCCCTACTCTTCACACAAGCCACCTTAGCTGCACACACATAGAAAGAGACTGATTATTTAACAGAATGTGTAACACTATGTGTGCTCTTGTTTTATACAGCAGACTTCGCTTCTGATAAGAGCGATAGGTGATCTTTGAACACGCACACCATCTAAAAAGCCAGGAGATCAAAAGTCTGCACATTATCACATACTGATGTAACTGTGTGTGTTTGTATGTGTGTACCTTTGTACTGGCAGACGTTCTGGATCCAGGACAGAGGATTTACTTTCATAACTGCATATGGAACACTGACCACATGTAACATATTCAACACACTCTACATAGAGAAAAAAAGAAGAGAAAAAAAAGAGAAATCACTTTTTCAAAAAAGTGCTAGGCTAAAAAAAAAAAAAATCAGGTGTAGGCTACAAAAACAAATCTGATAAATGACAACATACAATAAATGGAGTCAATTATCTTACTGTTTGAACACTGTGCCAAAGGCCAATGCTTTTCTTAAAGTCCAACACATTCACCATAGTCTCAGCTGAAACACAAAGTCATACGGTTTTGGAATAACATGACAGGTTTTTTCATTTTTGGGTAAATTATCCCTTTAAGAATCTGAAGTTCGATATTTTGATATCTTACCTTCACTGTATCCGCAGGTATGTGTAAGTGTTTCTTCCCGAGGTGTTTTGCAGTTGTTTAGAGAGCATCTCTGCCTGACCCCCCCCCCGCCCACTCCTCCTCTTTGCTGCCCCCCCCACCAGGTACTTCCCCCCCAACCCCACACTACAATCAATACAGGTCCTTATATTAGTCATCATGTCAACCTTTCCGACAAGACGATCCACGAAATCGATTTGCGCACTTTCATTAGAATATTGCAATGGAGCATATCCCCGTGTATCTTGCAAAGAACTACACTGTACAAGACCCAAATGAGATATAGCGCCTTTTAACTGAGAAAGACGTATCATAATATTATAAATAAATACGTGCACCCACACCCCCTGTATAGAGACCCCCACCCCACGACCTTACTAGTTATTTATTAGTTATAACACATACTGTAAGGTATATGGGTCAGACATTTGTTAGGTTTTGAGAAATCAAAAGAAAATAAAATAACAAAAAGAAAAATAAAACAAGTAAAATATAGTACTCTTATTTCTTAGTTCCCCGGATTTAGCTTTTTATTTTGTTTTGTCTTGTTATCTGCTGCATGTTGGTACACTTTAGGTGTGTGAATCAAAGACACAGTGTTTAATTTAATACACGTTATATTGTAAAAATATTTTATAATTTAATGTATAGCTGTTAAATGTATATTTTATAATGTATATGCCTTCAGCATTCTTTGTAGTGGCCGCAAAGTCGAATTATTTCAGCTATCTAGGTCACCCAGTTTACTTGCACATTAAGCTATGCTCCTTCAGAAATCTTTTAAAGCTGCATGTGGTGCTCATGAAACTTTCTATTATTATCGAGTTTGATACACACAGAACTACACATTTTTCAGTGTTCATGTTCCATGAATCGATATCGGGGTTCAATATGAACAAGAATTTATTTGAACAGAGAATCTTTTGTAATACTAATACTATGGTTTACTGTTACCTTTTGATAGCCGTGCAATAGGTACTCCTTAAATACGAAAGAAGTGAAGTATTCAGTTATTAAAAAAAACATCTTAATGACCCCAAACTTCCGAGCAGTAGTGTATTATTAAAAAAATATTATCTTTAATTAATATTAGCATTAAATAAATGATGATATATATTTAAGAAACAACTAAATGGATTTGACACAATCACATGGTCTGTTACCTCTATGTATGCGGTGTCATTGTTGGCATCTTTAATGAGAGGAAACCATTCTCGTGGGGGTTTAGATAAATGTGTGGAGTCAGTCATGCACCCAGAGCACTTTGCCATGCTTGAACACACAACACACACACAACACACACACCACACACACAAACACACAACCATATAAAATAGAAAAAACACACAATATGTTTAACAAATAACAATTTCCTATGAAGATTTTTTTCTTTTTTTTTTTTTGCCCTCATGTGCGGTTCTTCAAACAACATTGGACATTCTCTTGACCTTTTCTAAAGCTGCATGAACCTCAGCCACTAGCACTCTTGGGAAGACTTTATGACTATGCATACACTGTTAAGGGCCACGTTAGCATCCACACAGATGTACCAAAAATGGAAAACGAATTGTTGAATCCCATGCATTTTCTCTGAGGTGCGGAGGCCGATAAACATGGAGGGCAGCCTCGGCGAAATTTTGGTTTAATTTGTAAAATTGTTTGTAAAACTGGTTTTTAAGGTTTTCTTATAGAGAGTGAGTGTAGACTAGATCGAATTAATAATGACTAATTATAAGATCTGTTTGAATAATATGCAGATACTGACTAAGCTGCTTATTGCTGGTAAAATTTTTTTTTAGCAGTATGAATTACCTTTCGTGTAGTGTAAGTAACAAGTTATGAGAACGCGACTTAGGAACAACTTCACGACACAAAAGACATCCATAAATACGCCATCCTAGTGACAGTTCGATGGGTCTTATTGGGTAAAAACCTAATGCGATCATACGTAGTATGTACACATTAATAGTCGTTTCATTATTCATCTTAGTTTGAAATATATGTCTGTATAGTGTAGATATCTGATTTTCGTCTTTTATAATGGAAGTTAGGCAATGACCAGTTCAAAAGTTTAGGGGTACGAAGATGTTTGTCTAAAATGATTTTCAACGTATTTTATGCTCACCAAGGCTGTATTGACTTAATCCAAATTACAGTAAAACCGGTAATACTGTAAAATATTATTCAAATTCAAAAGAACTGTTTCCTATGTGAATATATTTAATAGGCAGCAATTTTTCATTCACAGGATCCTGGGTTCTTAAGAGAATTTTATTATTCACAATGTTGTGATGAAACAGTTATGTATTATCTTTGGGTGAAACTCTTTTTAGGATTATTATTTGATGATAGACATTCAAAAGAATCACATTATTTTAAATAGAAAGTACTTTTGATAACTAATGACTCACAGTTTGATGTACCAATTTCATGGCATACGCGTGCTGAAGATGGAAAAGTACTTACTTTAAGCCAAAAGAAAAATAATTGTGGACTGAGTCACTCAAATTTGAATGGTAGTGTGATTTTAGAATAAATACATAAGGAACAAAACACTATATATGACAATTATCCACTCTACCCTGTTCTCGAAGGGTTGAATTAGATTGGCTCTGTATGGATCTCAGTTTTATGGAGAAGTTATTAAAGGCAACTCAACTCATGGACGCAGAGGTTATCCTCATAATAAAGTCAAAGGAGAAAATAACATGCACCCACAAAAGGACAATAAACGTCTCAATTGGAGGGGCTATGAATTAGGGATGCAATCTAATACGTTTAGCCCACGGTTCAATACATACCTCGTTTAAAAAAAATAAAAAAATAAAAATTACTAGTGTAATAACACTTTCATTATTAAAAAAAAAAAAAAAGACTCCTGTAAAAACTCCTGTACACTTCTGAACAAAAACATGGATTATCATATGTGCACATCAAATTTCTTTTGAGATAAATATTTTTCCTATTTTTACCCAAAATAAGATGAAGTGGGCATTATTGAGCGCTGTAGACATCATGTAATATCGGTTTCATTCATACCGGAAGCCAGAGGACACCCTTGCACAGAAACTCCAAATATGCATTACAGAAGTAATAGAACTCATGGCACTCCAGGAAATCCCTAATATTGGCAACCATCACTGTAACTGAATGAAAACAAGATAGAAATGTTTTAAATGTTGAAACATGAAGGCAATAAACACTCGACTGCGACAATATATAGTTTACCTGTTCTTTAAGCCATCTCGGGTATTTTCAGAATAATTAAGTATATTTATAATCCATTGCTAATCGACATGGCCTTTATTACAGTATAGAATATATTGTCTGCCTCATTCTGTTGGACAACAGATAGAGAAACACTTAGAAGTCATTACAAGCGAAGATGTTTATCGTGTGTTACTTTTTCAAATTCACGTTATAAGCGACTCAAACTCACAGTGTGTCCCGGAAATGATTTAATCACAAAACAGAAAAACCCGCAATTCACAAGCCCGTATTGAACCGTGGATGTCGTACACCGAATGGTTCAATGTTATATTGAGAATTGTAG
Source organism: Sinocyclocheilus anophthalmus (assembly GCA_018155175.1). Taxonomy (NCBI): domain Eukaryota; kingdom Metazoa; phylum Chordata; class Actinopteri; order Cypriniformes; family Cyprinidae; genus Sinocyclocheilus; species Sinocyclocheilus anophthalmus. The sequence continues at coordinate 152,750 of JADLZN010004470.1, forward strand.
CATCCCAACTATGAATTTACATGCATGTGTACCATATGTAAGTGTGTACGGCTGTTTGGCATTGCTGTGTGTAGTGGTCAAACAGGGGGCTTTAGGTGCAATGGCTCCCCAGCGTAGAAGGGCTGCTTCCAGGGAGGCGGGGCAGTTCTTGAGTCCGTCAAGTTCTTCTCCTTGTATAGGGTTGACTCCACCCCTTCTGGGCGTGGCAGAGAAGGATCAGGCTGCTGCACTGCACATGGCAAACGTCAAGAGAAGGTTAGCAAAGCATTTGCATGTTGATGAGACCTATGTTTTATATCATCAGAATTCATATTACATTAATTTTAAGGAATAGTTTACCAAAAATTCTTGTTCCATTTAATTCTGTCATTATTTACTCACTCTCATGACATCATAGATGTAAAAAAAGACAACACAAGGGTGAGCAAAGGATGACAGGATTTTGATTTTTGGTTGAACTATCCCTTTAAGCACTTCACCTCGATCGATGCAAAAATAGTTGGATCAGATTAACTTGTTCTGTGCAGGGTGTGGAGCGTTTAATCTGAAAGTAATGAATTTCAAGACCTTCGACCTATCAGTAACTGTAAAAGTGTTTCTGTGAACTGGTGCAGGATACTCACATCTGTATTCATATTCATTGACTTTTACAGTTATATTCATCTTCGAAATCGAACAAGGAGGCACAAAGAGAGGGGAAAACATTTTAACCTTCCAGAAGTTCTTCAAAATCCTCCACAAAAAATTCTCTCAGGGGTCTTCGCTTGGGTCGCTTCAGTGTGTTAACTAGCTGCTGGATCTTTGCCGACACACGGCTACTGACAGGCACACCTACATACACATATATGCAATTATACTACTAATATAAATTCTCACAATGGTAAAAATGAGAAAACAAATCTGGATTAAATAAATTTTGGGTTTGTTTTCATTTTAAATTAACTGAATTCCATGCACACTGAATAAAATTTCCAAACATAAAAAATAGATGGCAAAATTGATCATTTCAGAATAAATGCACATTTAAAAACAGACCTCTGCACACACACTCACCATCTCCTGTCTCCATCAACTCAGCATTGCCATATTTGGGCAGGGGCCTGGTTATCATGGTGACCTGTGGGCGTTGAACAGAGATGGGGGCGGGGTCTGGCATGTAGCTGGTGATGTCAGGAGGGCACGTGGACTGTCTGCAGTACACAAACAAACAGGTTAACTTATCAGTATAGTAACATTTACCCCAATAAATGTGATGATTCATTATCAGTTATTAGGAATGAGATGCAAAAGCATGTGCAGCTAAAATGAAAGCAGAATACAGTAACATATATCGAAACAAGTGCTGTGGATGGTAGCATTTAACTAGAGCAAATGCTATTGACAGCTATATAATAGTTGATACATTACACAAGGGAACAAATGAAACACGCAGCACCAGTAAAAATTAACTCTTGTCTGCTTTCATCTTAAAGGGACATTTCTCCCAAAAACTAAAATTCTGACATCATTTGCTTAAACCTCATGTCATTCCAAACCTGTATGACTTTCTTTCTTCTGTGGAACACAAATGAAGATATTCTGAAGAACGCTGGGAACCAAACAACACTGGATCTATGAACTATCCCTTTTATGTCAGACAAGTCTTTAGTCCAAAGAATCATGAAATACTGACCCTCAGAATCCAGAGACGACCAAGGGCGATCTGATTGGTAGTCACTGGAGTGCCTGCCAACTATTCCATTCTCAGCAGAAACGCCCATTTCTCTTAAGCCCCACCTTTTCAGAGACAGATGAGACATCGGACCAACTTGGGGGAGAAATTGAAAAGGGAAGAATTAGACAGCTAACCTATAGCAATCATACTAGCAGTAAATATTCAAGTAAATAACTCTTTTTACTACACAAGAAGATGATTTGCTGGTTTGAGTTAAGCATAAGGAGCTAATTTGCTGGAATAATTTGAACTTTAGAAGCTAATTGGCTAAGATTGGTTGGGCAAATAGAACTGATTGGCTAAATTTATTTGAGCATGAGAAGCCAATTGGCTGAAGTGAGATGATCTTGATAAGGGAAGGAAGTTTAAAAGAGACCCTTATCAGGTGCCAAATATGTCTTATTTCATATGGAGTGAGTCATGCGTGAGGAGCTGATTGGCTGAAATTGTTTAGGCAAATAGATCTGACTGGCCAAAGTGAGTTGAGTGCAAGGATCTGACTGGCTGAAGTTAGTCTAGTATGAGAAACCAATGAACTAAAATTAGATGATCTTGATAAGGGAGGTTTAAAAGAGGCCCAGATCAGATGCAAAAAAGACATATTTCATATGAAGTGAATTAAGTGTGAGGGGCTTGTTTTTCCTGCGCTTACAGTAATATTCGATATGTGCCAGATATTGGTGAAAGCAAAATCTGAGTTGGCTGAAAGTGACCTAAAGACTAATTTATAATATGACTGATCAGTATCTGTGTTTATTGGCTGCCATGTGAATATTTGCACACGTTCTTACAGCCGTATGAGTGCATGCTGGTCTCTGCAAGTCGGGCTGCGTTGGCAGAGCTGTTGCTGTGCGACGATGATGACGAAGATGTGGAAGGTGAGCCATGGAGAGCTCTGCTGATCCAGGAGTCCACGCTGACAACCCCCGCCCTCCCCAGAGACCCCTCAGCGTCAGAGCCGGAGGACGAGTCTGCAGAGACACGAAGAAAACAGTCTCACACACACACTTACTCACTGGCTCCTGCACACAAACACATCCACATACACACACCTGGAGGTGTATATGTGTCCATGGAGGTTTGACCGACGAGCGACTGCCGTTTGGATGGCAAGAGCACAGTCATCTTTCTCTCACTGTGTCGCTCCAGCGCAGCCTGAACAGCTTCTGAGTGAACATCTAAGAGAAAGAGACAGATTTTTTAGAGCTGTTCAGAGATTTATTTAGAGAACGATGAAAGATTATTTATTCAGTGGTTTATCCATAGAGGAAATACTGACACTGGCACAGATTACATCTAAGCCCAATCACATGTTCTACAGGACAACCTTCTGAAAAGTTCTTATTATAACAGATGGAAAAAAGTCTTGAAAAACATTCTTTCATATTGATATTTTGAATTATAATTAGATATTTTTATTGTATATTTATACGGGTGCATCTCAATAAATTAGAATGTTTTTTGTTTGTTTTCTCGTGGAAAAATTTCATTATTTCAGTAATTCAAAACTGAATAAATTACAATATAATATTAAATATAAACATATTATTATTATATGTGGAAAAGTTAATTTATTTCAACTCAAATTGTGAAACTCGTGTAGTAAATAAATTCAATGCACACAGACTGAAAGTTTAAGTCTTTGGTTCTTTTAATTGTGATGATGTTGGCTCACATTTAACAAAAACCCACCAATTCACTATCTCATCAAATTAGAATACTTCATAAGACCATTAAATTTTTTTTTAGTGAATTGTTGGCTTTCTGGAATGTATGTTCATTTACTGTACATGTACTCAATACTTTGTTGGGCCTCCTTTTGCATGAATTACTTCATCAGTGCGGCGTGGCATGGAGACAATCAACCTGTGGCACTGCTCAGTTGTAATGGAAACCCAGGTTGCTTTGATAGCGGCCTTCAGTGTCATCTGCATTGTTGGGTCTGGTGTATCTCATCTTCATCTTGACAATACCCCACAGATTCTCTATGAGGTTCAGGTCAGGCGAGTTTGCTGGCCAATTCAAGCAGCACAGTAAAACCATGGTCATTGAACCAGCTTTTGGTGCTTTTGGCAATGTGGGCAGGTTCCTGCTGGAAAATGAAATCAGCATCTCATAATGTTTGTCAGCAGAAGGAAGCATGAAGTGCTTTAAAATTTCCTGGTAGATGGCTGTGTTTACTGTGGACTTCAGAAAACACAGTGGTCCAACACCAGCAGATGACTTGGCAGCCCAAATCATCACTGACTGTGTAAACTTCACACTGGACTTCAAGCAACATAGTTTCTGTGCCTCTCCACTCCTCCTCCAGACTCTGGGACCTTGATTTTCAAATTGAAATGGAAAATTTACTTTCATCTGAAAAGAGGATTTTGGTCCACTGTGTTTTCTGAAGTCTATAATCAACGCAGCCATCTACCAGGAAATTTTAGTGCACTTCATGCTTCCTTCTGCTGACAAACTTTATGGAGATGCTGATTTCATTTTCCAGCAGGACCTTTGGCACCTGCCCACACTAAGACGAACTTAGAGTGTTTACAATCATCCGGGTTTAAATCATGCTAAAATTTATTTGATTTTGATGCAATATTTACACTGAAGCTTGCAGGAGGCTATGGTAAGGGGCATGACATTTCCCAACCAGGCGCCGAGTGCTGCCAATCACAGCACACACTGGCCCAGCTAAACAATCACAACACACACTGTCCGTATTTCAGAAGGCGGTCCTTCATTTGATACAGGAACTATTCATGCCAGACTGGGGAGAGAGGTGTTTTAATAATGTAAATTATGTGAAAAATAATTTGTTTTTCGAACAACCTAGTATTAGAGCTGTTCTAGTACACCCCCAAAACAAAATCAAGACTTTGTAAAAGAGCATAATAGAACCCCTTTTAATAAGTTCGTACTAGCTGTGCCCTTTTGATATTGGCGAAATAGGGCAAGAACAGACAATGTTGACATCTTGTTAATTAAACTGTTGTATAAAATCTATATCATATTTCAAATTGTGATGATACTCTTGCTCATATAATACTGCTTAACTATATAATATATTATAAACATAAAAAACAAGAACTCAATGACAGTGGCTTCCATAATCAATTTTACAAATAAACAAAATGCGAAAACTTAATAACATCACTTTCTGAATATGAGCTGGTGCTGCTGATCTGTTTGCTGGAATTATGGCATAACTGCAAAGAGCCTGTATTATGTCTCCTGGAAGTCAGATTGTGTGTGTGTCTGTGTAAATCTGTGCCCTTTATCTCACCTGAGCGGTAACGTTCATCCCTCGTGCCAGTGGACCGCCGGCGTTGGTAACGGGAGGATGAGGAAGATGATGAAGATGGTGTGACAGGGATGCGGCGCTCTGCCCCTACAGCAAACACAGAGGGACAAATGTAATCTTGACACGATATAAACTGTATGCTGCTTAGTAAAGTATGGTATGTGTGTTACCTTGTGTGTGAGGTAGGTAAGCTTGTAAAAGTTTGGATCTTTTCTTCTCGTAGCCCTTCTGGGTGATATCACCTGAAAAAAAATTAATAAAGAAACACCCATCATTTCCATCTTTTCATCAGGCACTGTGGTTCTGAATGGACCTAAAAGCCATGGCCAGTAAATGTCTTCCAAGATGCATTCAAGGTGGACAGCCACCCAGTTACTCAAAGCACTTCAGAAGGTGGTTTTTAGACACATGAAAGATATGACTCAGGCCATGTATGTAAACTTTACTCCTAACAAGCAGAACTATGTCACAGTACAGATGTTTGGGAGCCCTGCAGCTGACACATGAGGAGCAATTATGGATGGATAGAACAACTAAAGTATGGGCTAAAGAGGGTGATCAACAGAAAATTTCATTGCCCTGCACTAATTAGCATCAGAATTCACAGAAGTGAATTCTGTCATATCTGCATATATTGCACAGGAATGTTGTGAAGGGCTGCATGATTAATCAAAATAAAACAGAAATCACAAACAGTGACTCTTAGATTTTGTTATTCTTTACAGTGTATATATATATATATAGATATATATCTAAAATACACATCCCTACTCTCCCCCCCGAATCATGCAAATCCTGGACATATTTAGGCGGCCAAATGAAGTATAAAAGGTTGATACGATCTAATCAAAAATGTAATAATACTGCATTATAATGTAATCTCTTAACCACACAGTCAAAATAGACTGTTTCAAACAACCACACTCACACAGAACACCGTGGAAAACAGAATTACTTACAGAAGCTAGGATGCTTCTCAAACTAATATTTTAAACTTTTCCCAAATGATTCCGTTTTGAGTTAGTGTGGCTGACAGATTCTAGTAAACAAACACAAGTCTAAACATGCTGCATGCCTGCATCCCAAAAAATATCACAAATGATATCCATGGCAAGATAGGTGTGGTGGCCCCCTCAGAGACCTGCAGGAAATGAAGACATGGAGGCCCGTTTCTCATGAGACTACCCCTCCATTACGGACAACAGAGGGAGAAAAAAAAAACTGAACTTTAAATACATTTCTGCATTCAACATAAAAGGAAGATTTGATTGTACACACTTGCACAGACCTGGAGGGGAAAACGTCACGCCATACACTGGGTCACTAGGTCAATCTGCACTGAGCTTTACATAATATACATGCATTCAAAGATAAGATAACATATATGCTTATACTGAAACTTGAGCAAATGCAAGCATCCATAACCAAATCAAATCCAAGATAACATATGCATGTTCATGAGAGCTTACGCACACATACGCACACCAAACACAAGCTCAGTGGCCACTTTATTAGATCTGGCTGCTTGTCAAAAAAAGCCAAACGTGGCTGTGAACCCCATTTGAAAAGCATGCGATAGTTGCTATCGGACTATCGGCTCATTAGAATTGGCATGTTATATGGCATGTGATTGAGCAAATGAGCGTGGGAGGATCGTTGATGCAAAGTTTCTCAGAAACAGTTGACCCTGTGAGATTTACATGCTTGGGTTCACAAAGAATGCTGTGTGAATTCAGCCAGATCTGTGAGAGAAAACACCTTGTTAAACAGAGCTCAAAGAAGCCGGCAGTACAGTTCTCTTCAAATGCACTACAGGTCAAAGTTCAGAGCAATGAAGGTGAATGCAAGAATAACTTTTAAATGACACTGAATCACTAAAATTAGCCAATAAAGATTTGTCTAAAACTCCTTAAAAGACATAAAGAGAAAATGTCTGACAAAAGTTTAAAGTAGTAATAGCAGTAATTTTTTTTAAGAAATTCAAACTTACTCAGCAAGGATGCATCAAGTTGATCAAAAGTGACAGTAAAGACGTTTCATAGTGTTTCAAAAGACAAGTAATTGGTGTTTTTAACTTTCTAAAAAATATTTATCATGGTTTCCACAAACATACAAATCAGCACAACCGTTTTCAACATAAATAATAATAATAATAAATGTTTCTTGAGCAACAAATTGGCATATTAGAATGATGTGGCACTGAAGACTGAAGTAATGATGCAGAGAAATTCAGCTTTGCCATCTCAGGAATAAATTACATTTTAAAATACGTTAAAATATAAAACAGTTATTTTAGTTGTAATATTATTCCATAATTTTGTGAAACTTTTGATTTCAGACTTTGATATTTTGGTAAACCTGAGCTCAGTGTGTGACATTTTGACATCTCTTCATTCACAAATCGGTATCACTACTTCCATCAACACCGCTAGAAGAGGCAGAGCACAAACATCACGCTTGACATGAATTTTCATTTTGCCCCAAGGAACGCTTCCAGCATATTGCTTAATCCAGGTTATATTCAACATCTAGGTTGTTTGGGAAGCTAGAGGGGGTTCTACCCAGCAGAAGGACCTCAGACAAGCTTGTAAAATCTGGTATAGACCCACAGTCAGTTTCTGACCTGCTGTTCCATCAGAGAGCTCAGCTTGCTGGCCTGCAGCAATGATAAAGACAAGGTGGCATGATAACATCAGTACAATAGTCATTTATGATTCTCTGAAACACCCGCCACATTGTTCAGACCTTCACTGAAGGTGTGAGAATCATCTGACCTGAAACTGAGGCCGATTACTGATGGTTGATTATTAATACCATACATATTGCTTCCTTTGGTTGATTTTACACTTATATCACTCTAGTAATGATAACAGAAGAACTACAGAGAATAAAAGCACACATGGACATTTTGGTCTGGGTTGTGTAACAAAATGATTAATTTGAGTGTAACTGGAAAAGATTTAATCACTCTAAAAAGGATGAATCTCAAGTAGACTATATGCAATCATATCGTGATAAAAATACATTACATTTATTATTACTACTTATTTAAAATCGGAATGATCCCCAAATTAATACATTTTAGGAATCCCTTAATTCACCTAAAATCCTGATATTTCTGTCGGACAGAAGATGACCGCTCTAAACTTCAGTATCTTGCTGATGTTCTGCAGGTTTCCTGTTTAGAGATGTAAGACTAGCAGGTGAAAGCTTAAACCAACCAATCTAATGCCAACATCATCATAAACAGCATAATAAAACTGTATGTAGGTCACGTCTTACACAAACACACACTCTACTCTAAGATAGCCTCGAGCTCTAGATGAATGCAAAAGCATCGAAATTAGGAGAGAACGGAATTCTTCAGAGACGGAGTATAACATTCCCTCTATAAAACAACAATATTTATGATTACATCAACTCTTACAAAACTCCCATTAATAATTCTAATAATAAAAGAGAAATGGCTGGTGTGATGTATTTGAGGCAGTAAGCTGTACATGTGTATATATGTGAGAGTGAGTGTGTGTGTACCTGTTTTTCTATTCTGGTGGGGACTTAAACCTGAATACACACAGGCTCATGGGGACTCGTGTCACGGTGGGGCCCTAAATTGAGGTCCCCATGGGTAAACAAGCTAATAAATCACACAGAATTAAGTTTTTTGAAAATCTAAAAATGCAGAAAGTATCCTGTGAGGGGTAGGTTTAGGTGTAGGGTTGGTGTAGGACAATAGAATATATGGTCTGTACAGTTGAAAAACCATTACGCCTATGAAGAGTGCCCAAAAGGATAGCAAACCAGACGTGTGTGTGTATGTTTTGTGTGTGTGTGTGTGTGTGTGTGTTCGAGTGAGTGAGTGAGTGAGTGAGTGAGTGACTGAGTGAGTGAGTGAGTGAGTGAGAATGAAAATAGCATCATGACAGGCTTTTGGACAGCTGTAGTTGTGGAAAGAGTAACTTCCCATGACAACCCACCAATAAATATACGCACACATTATGTATTAAAGGTTATGCATCTAGTTGTTCACTTAATAAACATTATGAGGCTACATATTACAAATGCACACTCAGAGAACCCATTTACATATACAACAAAATATTTATTGTTGGAAAGTGCCCATTGGTCCACTGGAAAGAACAGTAAAAAAAAAAAAAAAAAAAAATTCTACAGACATTTTTTTATACTACATTTTTCCCTTTTCGCTTAAAGGATGTCCACACCAAATTTAAATTCTGTCTGTCATTAATTACTAACCCTCATGTCATTCCAAATCCATAAAACTTTGTTTAATTTTCTGAACACACATTAAGATATTTTTGATGGAGTCTGAGAGCTGTCTGACCCTGCATAGACAGCAACGCAACTGAAATGTTTTCAAGTCCAGAAACATAGCAAGGAGATAGGTAAAATAATCCATGTGACATCAGTTGTTCAACCATAATTTTATAAAGCTACAAGAATACTTTTTGTGCGCAAAAAAAAAAAACTTTATTCAATAATTCGTCTCCTCTGCATCACCCTGTAAACAGTGTATGCTGTTCTGTGTCAGCTGCGCCATGCCGATACGTTGTGTTCGTTCAGATCAAATCACAACAACGTAGGAAACAGATCCGGTGTGATGCAGCTGACACAGACCAGCATATGCTGTTTACATCCAGCTGATATTATCCAAAATGGCGCTACAGGGTGATGCGGAGGAGACGAATTGTTGAATAAAGTTTTTTTTTTTTCTTTTGCGCACAAAAAGTATTCACGTAGCTTCGTATAATTGCGGATGAAACACTGATGTCACATGGATTATTTTACAGATCTCCTTGCTACGTTTCTGTCTGGGAACATTTCAGTTTCGTTGCTGTCTATGGGAGGGTCAGAGAACTCTCAGATTCCATCAAAATATCTTAATTTGCGTTCCGAAGACGAACAAAGGTTTTATGGGTTTGAAACGACATGAGGGTGAGTAATTAATGACAGAATTTTCATTTTTGGCTGAACTAACCCTTTAAGTCATAATTAATTTCCACAATGATCCAGTCGCAATGGTTAACAGCCCCCAAGGGTAAGATCAATTAACTATTTTAAATTCAGTATTTTCATCACATACTGTAAAATTTGTATCATATGACTTCAGAAGCAAACCAATACTTTTTATGATGCTTATACAGTGATGCTTCGACGCTCCTTTTGTGTCCTTTTTGAAGCTTGAAAGCTCCAATTTGCAGCCATTGTTATTGCAGTAAGAGCAATCGGTGTTCCACAGAAGAGTGAATGTCATACAGGTATGGAACAACAAGAGGGTGAGTAAATGATGACAGAAAGGGGTGGCTAAATATCACTTTAAAGGTCTCTCTCTGAGCCACTAGTGAGGCTATGAAAATCTGACCTACCTGCTCAGGGTGACCTACCAGAAGTTTAAACTGTCATGTTTACTAGTACAACATGGATAGCACATCTTAGCAGATAGAAAAGTTAGGCTGTACTAAACCACAAACCTCATTCTAAAATGACACATATAATGGCACCAAGAGTCATTTCAAAAAAGGTTTTCCTATTCATTGTTTGGTCAAACAGGTAGTCCTCCCTCAAACTTGTGCCATTGGTTGAGCTAATGCTGCTATGTCAGGCCGCTCAAACAAACAGTATAATGTTTTGATAGCACCACAGTGTTTATGCTCCTCAGCAAGTCAACCCACATATGGCTTACTTAAAGTTGTTTCAACACATTAATCTGAGAAATAATTAACATAAAAAAACTTCACCTTTAAAAGGATAATTCACCCATAAATGAAATTCTGTCATCATTTACTTACCCTCATATCATTCCAAAACTGTATGACTTTCTTCTGTGGAACACAAAAGAATGATCATGCTGCTCTTTTCCATTCAATAAATGACTGGGAAACAGGAACTATCAAGCTCCAGAAATGACAAAACAGCACCATAAATGCACTATTTTTCAAGTCTTCTGAAGCCATACAATAGCTTTGTGTGAGAAACAGACCTTCATTGTACGAAAAGGCAAGCTTGGAAATTCTTATAACAACATTCCCGTTTGTGACCAGACGTTTGTCCCACAACAAGGTGGAAGATGGTAAAAAAAAAAACACCTATAAAATGAAACCTAATAATCTCTTTCATTTAACATTAATGTACAATAACTTATTAAACACAACTGATAGTATATGGACACAAAGTGCAATGTGTTGAGATGCAGTGTCTACACTATAAAAAAAGCTAAAAAAGGGGGTTCGCATCGATACCATAGAAGGACCATTTTTGGTTCCCTAAAGAACCTTTCAGCAAACAGTTCTTAAAAGAACCATTTTTTTATTGTATAGAACATGCTATCTAAATCTAAAGACCTTTTTCCACTACAAAGAACCTGGAATGGAAAGAATCCATGGATGTTAAACACTCTTCATGAAACTAGCCTAGCCTACATGCCAATAAAGAACCTTTGTTTTTAGAGTGTATAACGTATATTTTCTTTTCGTTGCTAACAATGAGTCTTGCTGTAACACCTGATGCCCTGCAGAATCCTATATGTAAACAGTAATAGCTGTGACACCTGTACACACAGGTGACAATGTCATTTTAACACACACCCATATTTACACACAGATCTCCTGTTTGCAATCATTACAATAAACTACTCACCGAGGGAATATTATTAGAACGTACAGAACCAGAATTTTTCCAAGAGGGGACACTTGGGCAGTGCATTTATCGCGGCATGTAATGTGTTTTATAGATTAGGGTGACCAAACGTGCCATTTTCCCAGGAAGCGTCCTGTCCGGGATTTCTTATGATTTTTGGACGGATCAGGCCTTAACTTAACATTCTTAATGAAAAAGTTGTCAATCGTTCTTTTCATCTTCTCTCATCATCCGCGGCTACATCCACTCTGTTTATCTGACGGGCCTAGGCTATTCACCTCTCTCTGTCTGTGACTGCAGCACACGCATTTTCTAACGTACACACTCGTACAGGAATATCTGGACCACAGCCAATCAGAGGGGGGGTCCGCCCTTCACTATCTCTGATTGGTTTAGACCACGATATGGGCCTAATATGTGTCTGTTGTTGAACCACAGGGAGACTTTCATAGTCGCAGAAACTTTTTTTTCCCCTCGAACGGCTGGTTGCACCGGTGCGACCTCAGATTTTTTTTAGTCGCACCATTGAGAAATTGGTCGCACTCTAGAGCCCTGTAAGGGGCGTAACATTTCCGTCACACGCTTGAGGAATTCAGCCAATCACAATGCACTGAATAGCTGGCCAATCAGAGCACACCTCGCTTTTCAGACCGATGAGCTTTGTAAAAATAGAAGCGTTTCAGAAAGGCGGGGCATAGAGGAGAAACAATCATGTACAGTATATGGAAAATAATGTGTTTTTTCAACCTTAAACCGCATAAATATTTCATTACACCAAATACACAAAATACTGTTATTTTTTAGCAATGTCATATGACCCCTTTAATATCTGATTGAAGTACACAAAATAACAGAGCGCTGTCTCATGCACACAGGGACGTGGCAGATGTGGCCTAATAAGGGGAATCATCCTTCTCTGAGTCTCTCTGTTAGGAGAAATTATGCAATCTACATGAAACATAAACCACAAAACACAGACACCCTTCTGCACTAACTGGCCATGTGGCACCACTGTCTTCATGAACCGGGTGAACCGGGTCCCCACTCATTACAGCAACTGTGTGACATGCTACATTCATCTGAAACTATTTTAACTATTTTCCCATTCATGTATAATTATTATACAAGCAGGTTTTTCCTTTTTTGTAAGCAGCTTAGAAAGGAGAAACTGCATGGAATATTTGTGCTTGCAAAAATGTATTTCTCACATTGCAGGCATAAAAAATACAAACATCTCTCCTTTCAACAAGTGGGGCTGACTACTGACCTCTATGGCTGGGGATTTCCAACTGAGGTCCACAGTCCACAAAGGGCTGCTTGGGGGTCAGTGAAAAAATGTAGTGAAAATGTTTTTATACAAAATGCATTTTCACATAATTTTGCTATCAATCTCCATAATTCTCATCTCTCCTTCCTTTCAATGTACATGTGCTCAAAAATAGTTTTGACATATTTAGTTTGCTTTCTAGTTGCATGAGCTTTTCTGTAAAGCTACTTTGGAAAGATATTTATTATGCAAAATTTTATACAAATACATTTGCACAATTATTATTAAAGATGTTTCTTTTATAGTCTCTTATACATATACAGTTAATACAATAAAATATTTTGCAGATAATATTTCAATAATTTTGGCTTTAAAACAGTGGAAAAACAAGCTTAATTTCACATTTAGAGTGCTGTAATGTAATGTAACAACATCCTGCCCAGGGACTACAGATGCAAATTAGCTATCTTGCTAACTCTGGCACAACATTTGTGTTATGCATGGTCCCCAAAACTAAGCTTAACATTTTAAACACACAGTATAAACAGATCTGTTTATACATGAAGATATAAAGCTTCATTAAACATTCAATTTAAAACCTTTTTATTGTATAAAGGGGGTCCCTCACAAGGAGACCCTTATATTTGGGGGTCCTTGGAATAAAAGTTTGAAAATCCAGGTCAGGCCTAGTCAAAATTCATGGTGGTCATAAAACATTTTCACTGGCCGCCATGAAAATGCTGGTTTTATGACTATCATGAATTCTGAATATTTGCTTGCTTGCTTGCATATTTACTTACTTGCTTGCTTGTTCATCTAATATTCATCCCAAAATGTGTGACAGGAAAAATATCACAGGAGTATCTCATATCACATGGGTTTCTCAAATAATATGAGAGTGAGAGAGATGCACTGGGTGGGTGTTTAAAACTTTATGACCAAGCGTATTACTTGAAAAATGCACTACAAAGGACAGCCAGAGGAATATCCCAATGCTTTACACATACCAGCTTCACTTATAACTGATTTACGTGCCCTATATATTCACAAAGGCGGTGGCCGTGTTATGAACAGCCCACTGGAATGGAAACGGAATATATGAGAGAGATAGAGATAGAGAGAGAGAGAGAGAGAGAGACTTTGAATTCAAAAGATACATCTCCCTTTATACATCCCATCAGCAACGTATCAAATGTGTGTTATAATGTCTTAAAATACACATTTCTGTCCTCATCCAAGGTCACCGGAACCGCTCTGTCCGGTTCTGCAAACGTAAACACGCGCTCACTTAAATCTGATACATGTATCGAGCGCGCTGACCCGTTCGTCTCCTTCTGTCGTTCACTTTCCCCCTCTCTCTGACCAGACAAACGGACAAGTACTCACCCTCCGATAGCTCCAGCTCGAGCTCCGCAAGCCGCGCGCGCACCTCCAACGGCAGCGGTAACGAATCACGGTCTGCCATTGGGACTCCAGCACATCCGAGCACACGGTGTCAAACGTGTATTTCACGGTGCAAAAATAGACCGCATGAGTGTGAGCGCGGATGGACAGCGAGCAGACGCGTTACTGGAGACCCGTCATCACCGGTCGGGTTTTCTCGGTTTCCTTCTGATCCTAGATTGTAGTGGTGCACAGGAGCGAAGCTGCCCGTGTATCCACTGCGGTGCCACAGTGCCCGCCGCTGCCGTCTCGCTCACGTGACCTCGGTATTCATTAAACCTAAACGCACTCGAGAGCAACAGCGCGCGCGCGCCGGCTGTAACGGAAAGAGGCAGCTGTGTGAAGATAAAACGATCTACAGTGCCATCAAACACGCCCCGGGTGAATGCGGGGGACATACCGGCTATATGCGTCAATTTTTGAAGGATGATCTAATATAAAGATTCTCACCCATTTTACGGGATAGTATAGGCGAGTGTAAGCAAGTGAATACAATTGCAATTAGTTCACGATTCAGTCACATTTTTCACTTATTACAGTACTGAAATATTTTTTATTATCTAAACAGAAAAGTAGGCTGCTCAATCTATGTAGGCCTAATGTTACACGTTTTATTATGTTAATATTTTTTATTCATGATTATTAGATGTTTATGTCAATGTAATATACAATACAATTATATATTATTCTTATTTATTATATAATATTAATTTGTTCTCTTTTACTAGTTTATAAAGAATTTTACTGAGAAGGGTGTTCCTGCACAACCGGAGGCTGCAGTTTCAGGGCCGCAGTTTTAGGACCCTATTCTTTTGTAACAGCGCCATCTACCGAATTGGATAATATAGCGGAGGCTGCAGTTTCAGGACCGCATTTCTAGGACCCTGGTGGTTTAGTTTGTAGTAATGTTTGTACATGTTAAAGAAATTGAATCTCAGGAACATTTTTTTTATTTCAATTGTGATTTTTGATTTATAAATGCATCAGATGTTAATTACAAAGTGTGTAATTAACTCAAAGCAGGTATTACACACTTTGTTAATTACAAAGTGTGTAATACCTGCTTTGAGTTAATTTTAGTTAAAAAAAGTGAATGTTACTTTAGCTGACGAATGAGTATGTACTGATTCTCATTTGCTCTGACATGCACTGTGAGCTGTAAGGTCTTATATAGACATGTGTGTGGCTTTCCTAATCAAGTCCAATCAGTATAATCAAACACAGCTGGACTCAAATGAAGGTGTAGAACCATCTCAAGGATGATCAGAAGAAATGGACAGCACCTGAGTTAAATATATGCGTGTCACAGCAAAGGGTCTGAATACTTAGGATCATGTGATATTTCAGTTTTTCTTTTTTAATAAATCTGCTAAAATTTCAACAATTCTGTGTTTTTCTTTCAATATGGGGTGTTGTGTGTACATTTAATGAGGAAAAAATTAACTTAAATGATTTAGCAAATGGCTGCAATATAACAAAGAGTGAAAAATTTAAGGGGGTCTGAATACTTTCCGTACCCACTGTATAATACATTATCATGGTTTTCTTAAGGCATTAATTACTGGATCAAAAATATAAAAACCCTTATAATAGGTTATATCATCTTATACAATTATAATACATTATAATGCTTACGCATTTGTTGTTATAACTTTTAAGAGTATGATTACCTATAACACACAATGAATACCATAATAAATCCACTTAAATTTATAATGGATAATCTTGACATTGTTTATTTAAGATCTACACAGTATCTTACTACATCTTGTGAGTGGTTAGAAGTGTTGTTTTGAGTGTTTCCTGTGAGGTTAGTATTAATTTTGCTGTGAGCTAGTTTAAGATCAGTTGTAATACTTTCAAATGAAAAAATGCAACGTGTGTATTTTAATAAGATTACATTTTATTTTGATGGTCCCCCTTGTCTATTGACTATAAGCAACTTTGCAAATACATGTCAACTAACTCTCATTAGAGCATTAGTAGACTGTTAGGTTAGGGTTAAGGTTAGTAGAATAAGTTGACATGTACTTGCAAAATTACTTATAGTCAGTAAAATGTCTGTTGGGGACCATCAAAAAAAAGTGTTAGCAGATATTTAGCATACGGTCTACTAATATTCTAATGACTGCTAGTTGGCATGTAGTCGCAGAGTTACTTATCAACAGTTGTCTAAAGGCTACCATCAAAATAATAAAATTTATATTACAGTAAAAAGAGTTCAAAGCAAATGTGTACACATTCATCTGATATCAGATCTTATGGCTGTTTGAGAAAAATATTATTATTATTATTATTTATACGTGGACTTTGTTCGCTTTAAGTCATCGTGAAGTTACTTCACTTAAAGCAGACAAAGAGCACTTATAAATAATAAGACCACATTAAATACCTATGGGCAAACCATGGTGCAAAAACAGTTATTTTGAGGAAATTGGTACATTTAAGATAAAGATACAATAATTTGCAGCATAGTTAAAATATATTGTTAATGTTATTCCTAATTAAGACCCTTGGTGAACCTTTACTATGAGTTTGTTTGTAATGATGATTAAATGTGAGCATTGTTTAAGTACAACTAAATGCTCTTCAGATCCCTGTAACTTTACAATGAGGTCCAGCAGTCTCTTTACCTCTGCAGTGTTGTCATCGACAGCCTGAATGTGGATTTCCTCTGAGATAGCACTCTGTACACTGGCTGAAGAGCTCCTTGGAGCAAGATTCTGGCCTCATCATTCCAGAAGGCAAACCGCTGACCATGCCTTTCAAACATCAACCAGATTAATCTAAAGTACTGCCAAAAGGACAGGCTAATCACACATATTGTGGTGCAACCAAGCAGTGAGCCCAGTTTAATTATTAAAGATGATTTATACTTAACTAATATGGTAAAACAATGAGTATTAAACAAGTTTTCACACGAATACATTAAGCTAGGCAAATCTGACACATCTCACATCAACATGCTTTTATAATCTTTTTAAGTTTAATTAATGTGCTGGCTAGATTTACTTCTTATAGTCATTATGTCAACAAGGTTTAGCTTATTTAAATCATGGCCACGAATTAAGAACATCGTGATAATCAATAAAACTAGCAATCGGGAATTAATTATTATTTCTTAGCAGTTCTCACGTTGGCTACGTAAACTTTGCATCGTTTTAAGGTTATAAAATAAAACTTAATTGAAAATCGGTTACTCACTCTGATTGCTGTCCGTGTCATCCATCTTTAGTGATCCTAGGTGGCGCTGTTACAAAAGAACCGGGTCCTAGAACTGCGGTCCTGGAACTGCAGCCTCCGTTTGTGCAGGAACATACTATTGATTTTACTACACAATTGAAGAACTTTCCAAATGTTCAGAGTGGTTATGATGCCTCCTGCTGGTGAGCGGTGGTATAAAAGAAAAGCAATCAAATCTAAGAGCAAATAATTGATAGCCAAAATGTGCATCTTTAACTCACCTGGAAAAAGATTGTTTAATTTAAGCATGGATATTGAAATGTATTATCATGTCATCTATACATTATCATTTACAGATATGGCACTGATTTATCTTGTGTCTTTGTCTCTCTGTACATGTTGTCACTTACCAAATATATTTATTTATTTACTTTATTATTCCATGTTGTTGTGTCTCCCATTACTGGTCAAACTCCTTTAGTGTGTTTTGTGGTTTATGCTGTGCGCTAGCATAGTCGGTGAATAATGGTCACACATTCTGATTCATTTGTTTTTCATTTATTTCTGCAAAACACCTCTGCACCACTCATCTTTCTCAGGACATTGTTTTTCCACTTTACCAGTCATGTTACACTGTCAAAATTCAAAAACAAAAATCACTTAAAGTGTTGCACAGACTATGGAAGTAGGTTAAACTTCTCTTGACATCTGTGCACTGATCCCAGACAACAAGCAGTGATGACTAGACATTTTTGGCCTGTAAAAACACACAAATATACTTTTGAAATTCATTATATGCTATACTGCTTTGGTTAGTAAGATTCTACTAAACAAATGAACATCCATTTAAACCACAGCACCTGGGTAGGAGTATTTTCTTCTTTAACATTGCAAGCACTTTTGCTAAGACAGACTGATTCCTTTCTCACCTAAAGGCCTTAGTCAGGGTTGATGCCATATACTGAATTTTACAAGGATGAAACCAAGTCTGCGAGGGATATACTTACAGTCTTTACAATGACATGCACTGTATAAAGGTCCTAGTTCACTTAATTTTCACAACTCACAACTTTCAAATGAAGTTTTAGTCTACTGAAGGTTTTTTTTTCCTGAAAGATGTTTCGTCAGCTAAAGTAACAACTGGCAAGTTAAACAACAGTGCAATCCATTGAACCCACCGTACTTCTTTAGCCTCTTTTTTTCTTTCAGTCAAAAATGAATAGGACATGCTTACAGCAAATCATAAAGTAACAGCAATAGCATCTTTAACCTTTAAGTAAAGACAAATCCAAGCAGGAGTTGGATCTATACAGTTTTATTACCTGTGGTAAGCAAGTTATGTACACGTTCCATAAGGCCTACCTAATACCCTTGAGAGAAACGCACAACATAAACCCAACAGCCGAGAACCAGACGGTAATTACCACCTCAGAGAAACCATAAAACACTGCGCACATATGCCTGTGGGACAGAAACACCACATCAGTTGATGAACTTTAAATCTGGCAACAGCACTGTATTTATATCAGTAAGTGTGACAAATGCACCCATGGAGATCTGTGGAAAGCTAAAATTAAACCTTTGAGGGGCTGTTTGATGAAAAATAGTAGATGACTCTTCACTTATACAGCATCTTGGTACAGTTTTAGCAACAGGAAATTCAAAAATAAAGACGGTAAAATCACAACAGAACATGAGGGTTAAATCAGTAAAATTGTAAATATGCACAGATTAAATGCTTAGATCAAAAACGATGCACCTGAACACAATGGTTTGACCAATCACAGCGACCTCATTTACATATTCCCACAGTTTTACTGGAACAGTTTCCATTAGTGTTTTAAATGGAATAATGCCATTAAATTGGAAAACATATAAACAACATAGAAAAATAGGTCTACAGGTATGCATTCTTAAAGGGGTGGTTCATTGCGATTTCACTTTTTTAACGTTAGTTAGTGTGTAATGTTGCTGTTTGAGCATAAACAATATCTGCAAAGTTACTAAGCTGAAAGTTCAATGCAAACGGAGATATCGTTTTTTAAAATTCTGGCAGTTTAATGCCTACAAAAACGGCTGGTAGGGACTACAACAAGTTACTTCCCGGGTTCGTGACATCATAAACCCAGATAAACCCCGCCTCCGGGAAAAGGCAGCAAAGGGGGCGAGGCCATGCTGCACTGCTTTAGAAAAGAGGAAGAGAAAACAAGAGGTGCATGTAAAAATCTATTCATAAATGAATCACAATTCTGTCTTCTAACGATTCTAATAGATTCACAAGTTTCAAAATCAATGTTCTAAAGCAGCGGTTCTTAATACTGTTCCTCGTGTCCCCCTGCTCTGCACACGCTCTCCATCTCTGCATCTCTCACTCTCTCTCTCTCTCTCTCTCTCTCATTAAGCACAGCTCCAACAATGAACTGTTCCAATTATACACTTATTTTCACATAGCTATGAGAAGCGTTATGCGTGCAGTTGCGTACTGTATTAAAGCTTTAATCAGGATAAACCCCTATATTAAAAGCTAACATAAGCACTAGCATTTACAAATAACAGCATATCTAAAAGTATGAGACAACAACAACAAAAAACATAGGCCTACCATTAAAAGCGGTTGCACAGGTTCTGCACGATCCTCTTGTATAATATCCTCTGCTTCTCAATCGGTCTCAAACTGATAAGTGATATTAATGAAGCCGTTGTTTACAATACAAGCTTGGGGCACATGCTGCTGAGGTGAGGGGCGGAACGTTTAGACACACTAGATGCGGTTTAGCCAATCACAAAAGATTGTGCTAGCTAACCAATCAGAGTCCATCGAGTATTTCTGAGGGAGGGGCTTCATAAAAAAATGAAAAGATCAGCCCGTTTCTCAGAGAAGGGACAGAACTGTGTGGAATAAAGGTAAATTATGTAAAAATATGCTTTAAAAAAAAACGAGCATAGTCCCTGAATGCTTAGAAACTACGCATCATTACTCTTGATATGACGTCATTTTAACTGAAACAGGTAGCCAGGGCGGGACATATCAAACAGCCCCTCCCCTTTTTATAATAGCCAATAGCGTTTGTTTATATCATAGCTTGGGCTAGAGCCATTTAGCTCCGTAAAGCTGCATTTGACAGGGTATGCCAGCCACAACCTCATCCATATTGCTATAAAATATAGCATTCTGTGTAGAAAATTTTTTTTTTTTTTCCCCAAATAGCTCCGATACAGTTTGTGGTCTGCGCCGACTGCGCTTGATCCGCTCCATGTTATCGTGTCTCGGAGCAGAGTGTGCGCGCGGTGCGGTGCTTAGCGTGACATAGCGCGAAACCAGACTTCTTTTTTTCATCAATAGAAAGCATATTTACACTGTTTGAACTGTTGCCTGTCCCCTATATAGTGCACTACGTGCCATTCACACTGTACAGAAAATACTAATCCTGTGGACAAGTGACCGATTTCAGCCGTGGCTTCAGCGTCTATTTTGCCATCTGTGTAGGGGGCGGGCGCTTCGGATTCCTGAGAGCATTTGATTGGACAGAAAGTTTTTTTATTTTTTATTTTATTGTTTTTTTATTGCAAAACAATTCAGAGATGACATACTGAAATACACTATGCATACATTACACAATGTATCAAAAATACATCCAATATCATCTGAACATGTGAAAGACTGTTAAAAGAGAAAGATGCATTTAAATAGCTTTTTTATGAACATAAAGGCAGGAACAGAACAACAACAACAAAAAACACCAAAACAAGTATTAATCACGGTACATGAAAGATCTCATCATATCTCTTCAAAAAATAAATACATTTTGTTATTAATTACTCTTAATGATTTAATTAAATGTTCTACTTCACATAAGAAATCTATAAAAGTATGTATTTTCTTAAGAAACCTTTGTTTGTTAAAATATTATTTTTCCACAAGGATACGAAAGTTAAGAGTAGATTCTAAAGATTTGTTTTGGTTTTCAAAAATGCAAACAACATCCTTAATGTGTAAATTACATTTCATATTAACTTTAGAAAAACAATAGGAACTCAAATCTTTCCAGAAAAGTGATGAAACATTACAAGAGAAAAATAAATGACAAATATCTTCACTTTCTTTTTTACAGAAGGTGCATATATCAGCTACATCACAAAATTTCGACACAAAAGCGTTACAAGGGTATATATTATGCAAAATTTTAAAATGCACTTATTTCACTTTATTATACAGTATTTATAGGTAATAACCATGTTTTCCTCCATAATTGGACAGAAAGTTTGATGAGAAGCTGAAGTACGATGTGACGTCAAAAAAATTGTTGAGCCGTTTTGGCGGAATTGACGAACTGAAAGCTTTGAATGCTTATCTTCTAAATGCGAATTTTGTCACTGTTTTGGAGTACACTGCCTTATAGATAACCTTAAGACTAACATATTGATACTAACACCCAAAACACTTTAATTTTGATTTCATGGGTTCTTTAACACATGTTAGACTGCACCCCATAAACACAATCAAGCCTAGAAAAAAAAAAACAGTGAACCACCCATTTAATATAAATGACTATTTTTAATCGTAGGTTTTTTTTCCTCCAACCACCAACGTAAAGTGTGTCTCACTGGAGGGGCTATATAAGGATCCACCGAAGAACTCATTTTGTCGGAGCAGTAGGAAGTTCATTGTAGAGGTTACAAACGGAGTGTTAATGACTTATCAAATCACCTCGGGGAAGGTCTGAGATAAGAACCAATCGCTATCCCTACAGGACATCATATGAACAAATGAGCGAGCGCACAGGAAAATGGGTCAGAATGCAGAATTGTCGCGCGAGACTTTAGAACGCAACATAACGAGCCACCTGACGCGACCCCCTGACGCAATGAATAATTAACTGGCACATGATGGCACATGATGCTAGAACCCAATTCAGACTACTCTCCTACCACTCCTTTTCTTTGATTTGAAATATATAACATTTAGGATATATATATATATAATAAAATACAATAAGGTGAGCTTGAATTTGCCAAAGGAATAGAATTTGTAGTTATCTGTCTATTTTTAAGTTATCTTTTTTACTTGTGTATTTATTTGCTGTTTGTTTCTTTTTAAACGTTATCCAGCATATCAACAATGCCTTTCTGAATACTTTTTTTTGTATAAATAAATTGTTGAACTATATTAAAATACAGCTGCTTTCGTAATAATTAAAAATGCTAATATTTAAATTGTCAAACTCTGTCACCACTCTAAAGGCAAAATATATATCTTAGGCTATATTGATTTAGCTTTAGATGCCATTGATGGCAATTCTTTACATTACTGATAGAATGTTTAAAAAAATCACTTGAAATTGAAAAGGTAGGCTACCGGTATCATACCCCCGTAAGAACCTTTCAGTCTTCCTACTTTGTTTCATAGTGGTGGCTTTTATTTCATATTAAGCATAATATCAAATGACCACCGTTCCACCTAGTGGGTAACTATGGTTACCATGGTAAATCTTGGAAAGGGCAGTAAGCGCAAAGTGCGCGTGGCTCCGGGGCGGGTGGCTCGCGGGTCCATCATAGAACAGTTACCCAAACGACTTTCCCGTCACTTACAGCTCCGTCGCTCGTCTTTACCCGCTCTCTCAACACTCACACACTCCGGAACATCGGATTCTTTTGTGAAGGTTAGCTGTGTGGTTATGCGCGTTTCGTGCCTTCTCAGCTCGGTGTTCCAGCACCGCGCCCGGATGGAAGTGTGTCATCCGGGGAAAAGCTGCTTTCAGCCAACGAGACACAGTGCACAGCACGCCGCACAGCCTGGACATCTGCAACTTTCAACAGAAGCGTGTGCCTTTCTAAGAACGCATGCGGTTTGAGACGCAGATCTATGGCCAGACCTATGCATCCCAGAGGGAAGGAGAGCCGTGGAAAATCTGATAGAGGCCCGTAAAAGCTCAAACCCCATCATTTTGCCATTTCATTCTGATCTAAGTGCCGTCATTCATGGATGTGCAAGCAGAGGCGGGTCCGCTGAACGTGCAGACGGTGGATGAACCACCGGGAGGCGCCACCGATATCGTAGCCGCCGCAGAGATTCAGCTCCAAACGGTGCTAGGGAGCGATGGCGAGCTCAGTGAGGATGACCTGCAGTCGGGCGCTGGAGCTCAAACACCGGCAGCGGGTGATCCGATCACAGAGATCGAGAGCGAGGATGGTGCACGGGCAGGGACGGAAACACCGGCCGAGGACAAGGACATCGTCGGGCAGAGCGCGGGGAAATCGGAAACAGTGGGCTCCAGTTGCAGCAACGAGAGCTGCATCCCGACTCCAGGCTGTCGGATTTGCTTTCAAGGAGCCGAGCAGGTGAAGTCTTTTGTTCGTTCCGTCTGCGTTATTTGTTGTCGGTCTATGTATTGCAGGGTTCCTCAAATCTTGCCCTAGAGGACCAATGCGCTGCAGATCAAACTCACCTGTGATTTTCTAATGATCCTGAAGACATTGATTGGCATGCTCGGGTGTGTTTGATTAGGGTTAGAGCCAAACTCAGCAGGAAAGTGGATTCTCGTGGGCGATTTGAGGAGCCAGATGTATTGTGGTATGCGGTCACAACGACGTCTTGGTTGAGCCAGGATTGTGCGCATCCAGATTTGAAATGAGAATGTCTTTTAACCTCAATTCAATTACCTGAAACTTGACGGAATTGAATTGAGCGTAAACAGCAACGAGTTGAATGTCATGCAAGTTTTATTATTCATTATTTAGCAGATTAGTTTATCCGAGCGACCTGATCACGCATCGAAATGCGTAAACATAATAGTGTAACATAAAACGATACACAAGAAAGTTGTATACAACTGTAAGTCGATATTTGCTACATTATTATATAGTAAATAATCTAAATATATAGTGTTATATATAAAAAAAACCTATAATAATTTGTATTTGGTTGATATGTTTCAACTTATTTAATAAATTGCGTTTTGTGGAGCAGGAATTCATTTCCTACAGTGCACTACCTGTGTTGAATTTCTCTTCCTATCATTCCAATTCAAATTCAGTTTCAACTTTCTGTTGGTCAATCAATTAATCAATCAATCACTGAGAATCCTCCTAGGTTCATATACGGAAAGCGTTTTTTAGATGAAATCTGGTTCGAGGCCAGTGATCCCAATGAGAGTGGCTAATGCAATTTAAATAGAAACTCATGAATTACATTAGAGCCAGTTGATGAATTCTGAATTTGGTTGTCCCATCCTGATGTTGGTCTTATGCAGGTAATGGCGGTCAAAGCAGTTCACAAATAAATCCAGCTGTTGACAAGTGTTAGGATAACATGAGAAATATAGCCTTGTACATAAACATTTATCTTGGGCCTACATAATGCAATTATTTGAATATTGGAAACCTTGATGATTCTTAATGCTTTAAACAGACAGTGTGGTGTGTGTGTGAGAGATGGTGAGATCCATTAGAATACCTGCTGCGCCATTCATGTCTAATGCTCTTCCCTTCCTGCGGCTAATGTGCTTCCTCGAGGCGCCTTGTGTTTGTGTGTGTAAGTGTGTGTGAATGAGTTCCACTCTCTTTCAGACTCATTATAGTTCTAAATGAGGATGTTTCTGAAATTATTCATGAATGCACAGATGAATCATTTCCCGTCCACTCACAGAGATGAATCTCTGTCATTATGTGCATAGTGTTTCATTCACTCTAAATGTTCTCCTCATTTAGACAAAACCGCTAATGTGTGCCATTGTTCACGGTTCCACAACCTCAATGCTCAACTCATCTGCAAAGGCACACAATAAAACAATGATACAGCAGTGAATCATCAGCTCAACTGAATCTGTCTTTTATTTTGATTGGCTGATTGACACGTCTGTCTGTGTGTTGTGATTGGCTGCAGGGGGAGCTGCTGAGCCCGTGCCGCTGTGCTGGTTCTGTCCGACATGCTCATCAGCAGTGTCTGCTCAAGTGGATCAGTGAGAAGGGCTCCTGGAGCTGTGAACTCTGCAACTATAGATTCAACATCCTGCCTATACATATCAAACCACCACAACAGGTAAACACACTGGGATTTATGATATCGCTCAAGAAAATTACTCCAAAAATGAAGCATTTAGGACCATTTTTGAACAGAACATTTCTGATTCAAACTAAAATTCCCATTCACACCAAGAATGATAAAGATAACTATAACAATAACTATATTAATGTCCACACCAGGAGGACGATAACATTCTGTTTATTATAAGTGTGCACTGCAGTTCTATTGTCTGTCACTTTAAATGCTCAAGCTCTTTAAATTCGGGTGAATTGTTTCTGAACGGCTGTCAGTTTTTTTCAGTCATCAGCAAGAAAAAAGTGATTCTAAATTGATTCCAACACTCCTAGGTTTTGTTATTGTTATAGTTGTGGTTTGGACTTTGCTACTTCGTTTTCACTAACTCAATCAAATTAACCAGATCAGAATAATTTGTTTGCGAATCAGACACCACAGCTTGTGTTGTGTTTGTTGTTGTTGTTGACTGTCTGTCACCAATGGTGACTGGATTTTGAATTAAAAACAAAATTTTTATGACATTTATGATCAGATTCAAGCTGGAATACATTACACAACTTTTGCCCGGATTTTCCCCCCAATTTACAGTCTGGACAAATCAGTGCTAGTTGCCAGAAGTCAGAGCCAGTCTGCATATTTGAGTTGACAGATTTAACAGAAAATCATGTAATGTGTGATCGGTACAGATATTTTTCATCAGGCTATGATTTCATCCAGTCAAACATGTTTGATATTTTGAGACACATTTAGAACACACATTATTTTCATTTGTCATGCATCTCCTAGCAACAATGTGCACATTTCTGCCTGAGTTTGTTGTGAATGGAATAACTTAAAAGTCTGGTAGTGTGTGATCCTCAGTCAGGATGCCCAGTTTTTCTCTGTAACTATTTACAAAGTCGGCAAGGGTATGATTCCTAGTGTTTTCAAATCTGTTCAGATTTTAAGTTGTGTAGTGTATTCCAGCCTTTAGTCTCAGCCTGGAGCTTGAATCAGTGACTGTGTTTGTATGTTTTGCCAGTGGCAGACGGTCACCATGACTCTGGTGGAGAAGGTTCAGGTCATTGCGGTGTTGCTGGGTGGCATCTTTCTGTTGGCCAGTGTATCATGGCTGCTGTGGTCAGCACTGAGCCCGGAGGCTCTATGGCAACGCAGTGACATCCTGTTTCAGATCTGCTATGGCATGTATGCAGTCATGGACATTGTGTGTATCGGTGAGTCACAAATATATGCACGAAAACCACATTAGTCCTATACAACTCAGTTTTCTCCAGCTAATATGCAGATTTTGCGGGTTTATGTCCATTTAACTATGGCTGACAAATCTAAAATACCCTGTAAAAAGTTGGGCTGGTTTGACAATGACGATTAATCGATTTTAATCGATCTTCATTTCGATGAATAATAGCGATTCTCAAGTCCCAAGATCGACCTTTTAGTCTATGCTGTTTTCGGCTGATGCATTAAAATAGCATTAAAACTTATTTGTAGCACCTCCCATCTAATAATAGCATGATTTTGATTTGAAACAAAGATTCATCTTTCAAATTCGATTAATTTATATAACGAAACCAAAACAAAACACCTTGTTTTGGCACTCTAATGTGGCGTGACAGATTTTTGAAGCCACCCCAGTTTTTTTTAAGCCGATTGTTTCTTCCCATTTATCGCACAAAATAAACATGAATGACCAGCAGAAGTTTAATGTTTTATGTTTAAGTAACAGTACAACTTATTGAAAACTATCATGTTTCGTGAATCACTCAATCAGTGTTACAACCACGGAAAGAAGTCAAGTAAACAGCTTGTAAACAATGTCACGTAACGTTACTTTTTCCTCAGAAAAGCCGTTCTATGTCCATAGCTTGTTAGCTTGGGGAAAAAAAACTTTAGAGAGCATTTTAAAAATATATGCACTATTATATATTCATTATTTTTTACTTAACCTGTTAGTGATATTTAATGTATGTTTGTTTTTATGACAGCCACTAGTTTAAAAGTTTATATTTCATCAATGAATTGGAGTAGAAATATCATTATAAAAATTGCCTATAAAAATATGCAATTTAAATGTTTGTATATATAGTGTTGATTATTATATCCAAACATAAATAGCAACTAAATGTAATAATTTGAACTGTTGTTAGTTTGAACTTTTAATAATATACCAACTGACAGGGTTGTATAGTTCACAGCTTTAGTTAAGATTTTTTTACTTCAAGAGAAATTGATATGTGTTCTACCATATACATACAAAGAAATAAATCAATATCAAATCAAATTTGTAATCGAGCTTGTGAATCAAGTCAATAAGCTTTCCTATTAAAAGTGTTTATAAGTGCTAATAATACGTTTGTGTTTTAGGTCTGATTGTTCATGAAGGTGGTGCTGTGTACAATGTGCTGATGCGCTGGCGGGCTGTTAATCTCTTCTGGGACGTCCAGAACTACGATAAAAGCCGAGACCTGGAAAGCCCGCACCGCAACCTGTGGCTGCCTCTCACACACACACATACAGTCTCCAACACACACTCACAAACCACCCGACTGGAGTCATCGCCTCGATGCCCCCTCCGCCTCCTCTCCATGTGCCTGAATGTGACCTCTGACCTCTCCCCGCAGGAGCAAGGCTCAGGCGAGCTGGTCGTTAGGGTCACGTCAGTTTGACATCAAATGAAACTCTTTCAGGGATCAATCGAACGTCCTTTGTGGGAGTGGCTAACCAGTGGGAGGAGCCTTACTTGAAAAGCACTTTACGCTTTACGAAAATACGCAAACTGAATTAAATACAGTATTAAGTTGCATTGTATACTGAACAGGTGTTTCCAGCCTGAAGTTCTGGATCAGCCTTTGAGCATCGAAGTAAGACTGCAAAGCTCTCCGCACACAGACTAATTCAAAATGATAATGCACACAAAATGTATTACTGCTGTTAGACGAATGAATGTTTGTTTTAAACCAGTTGTTTTTATGTTCAGGTTTTTAATAATTTCAGTACTGATAAACTACAACTTATCACTGCTGCTGTTCATTACGCTTCACCTGCCATATTGTACAGGTTACCACAGTTACAGGCTTTTTCACATTAAGCCGCATTTCCACTATCTCCGACATATGTGTACGATCGTTACATTTTGCCCCTAGTGGCAGCTGCATGGAACTTTCAAATTGGTTGTGAAGCAGCCTTTACCCTTAGCTTATTCACCATGGTAAAAAAAATAAATGATTAATGTATATCGACACAAAACAAATGCGCGCCGATAATGACAAAGCTGCTGTAAACATTGATTTCACAAGTAAGTAATCTAGAAAATTTGCAAAGTGGTAGCAAAAGTCGAACAAACGTTGAGAAAACGCTAAAAAAATTAAATACCAAAAAATTACTTGTGCATCTAGCAGAGCATAAGTATTTTAAGTATACAATGGAGCATAAGTATTTTGTCAACAATATTCATATATCATGGCAGGTTTATTAGGAAGCTAGATTAGGATTCAAGGTAAAGCAGAGGAGAAATGCTATGGAAGCCCGTTTCCGTAACAGAATAAAAAAAGTAAATAAATAAAAATTGCGACTTTGTCAAACAATTCAGAATTGCAAGACAAACTTAAAATTCTAATTTTTCCCCCAAAATTCAGCGTTTACCATCTCGCAATTCTGTTTTTTGTTTCCACCAAGGAATAAAAATTAAAAACAGTATTGCGACTTATGTCAATATTCTGACTTTTTCAACCTTCAAATCGCAAGTTTATATCTCCCAATTCTGATGGAAAAAAAGCAAATTGTGAGAAAAAAAATGTCAGAATTGGGAGATATAAAATCAGAATTGCAAGAAAAAAGGTCTGAATTGTCAGCTGCAATTACCAATTATTTTGCAATTTCCAATTATTGCAATTATTTTATTCTGTGGCATAAATTGGCTTCCATAAAATGCATAGAAGATGCTAGGGTGTTGTGGGTGGTTGGGCAGGCGGTCTCATGTGGTCTAGATGCAAAAGTTCAAATATTTCAACACATCCGAAGCCCAAATCGCATCTGAAAATTCTGCATACAGTCAGAATGCCACACAGCTCCTGTACTACTCTCCATTAGCAATCAAAGACTTCACAGATTAATGCCACGCCAGACAAGGCTGCGAATACATTGATTTCACAAGGAAGTAGTGGAGAAGCACAAGGAATTGCAAAAGTTGCACAAACATTGAGAAAAACGTTAACTTTTGCTGCAATGCATTCTGTTGTAGGAATCTGTCAATATGAAATTCTGTGTCAATTTATTCTATTCCCACCTGATTTTAAATGACCCTCAGAAAGATCTTACACATTGTCCTCGGTCAATGCCTAAAGGCCCTACATCTCATGTTGCTTGTATTAAGAGCAGAAACTAACTGACTTTGGACTAGTCTAGACTCATACAACATTCATAAAGAAATTGAGTTGGTGGTTAGATATTGTCATGTTGGTAATCATTGTGCCCTGAAGATACCAAACCCTAGCTGAGCGATTTAAGAAGCTATTTAATACTGATATACAAGTAATATAAAATGTTAGGAGTGAAATAATTACAAATATGTTTTAACATCGTAAGCACATTGAAAATCTTCTTAAGCAGCTCACACTAGAAATGCAAATATATCTGCAGATTTTCATTCAAAATCAGCACAGAAAATATAAAAAAGTCCACTGATTCCATCTGGGCACATTGTGTTTCTGTCCTTGAAACTTGACCTGCGTTCATGACTTGGTGCTAGCTGATTAGCATAGCCTACAAAAGATTTCATTCAGATGTTCCAGAGATGTAACAAGTGTTAAATGAGTCTTCTGTCAGAGAAACCCATTCTGTACTGCACAGAGCGAACATGAATGAACATTTTAATGAATGTAAGAGTCTTTGAATTTTGTTATATTTATTGCCTATAAACTAATGCACAGTAAAGATACAAAATGAGAAAGATTTTTTTGTTTTAGTGTTTTTATAGGCTTCAATAGAAAAATAACAGGACCAGAGGGAGTAAATCCAATAGTATCATCACAATCCTGCAGTTCAACAGAAAAGGTTTATAAAATATACAGCTCCTCAGAAATATATAACATACATTATAAACATTGTACATATAAAACAGACAAAAAGGGCACTCTTTGTGTTTGCATATGTGTGTATATTTCTGTGTGTTTTTTAAAGGCACTGGATTTGAGTGCTGGTTAATTCGGACTGGACTTTCTGCCTGCAGAATTCCAAAGAAATGCAACTGGACTTGAATTAAAATGTTAATGCAACGTAAAATATGGGGCTCAGTGAACAGACCTGTATGTGTGGCACAGTTTCAAGCACAACAACTCAATGTGTGTGTCTGTGGGAACATGATAGTGTCTGTTGTGAAAGTGTGTCATGATATTGTCTTTGGTTTTTTCGCACTCAGCATTTAAGGGTCACTTTTTTTGCGAATTCGTAATTAAACTGTTCCGTTTGCCGATGCTTAACCTCAAAGGCACATTTATGAAAAGTGTTTGTCAGAAGTGAGAGATCACCAGTTGCTGCCGTGGCTGCTGATGGATTGACAAGTGCTGAAACGTTTCTTCACTATTAGACTGATGTAAGCCTTCATGAGCTTTGCAATGCCCATCACCTACAGAGACAAACACAGAGGAATCTAGTGTTATTTTAGTATCATTAATATACTGTTATAGTTTTATTGATATTTTGAACGTTTTAATTTTTTTTTATTAAATTTTTTTGTCGTTTTGTTGCATTTTTTCCATTTATTATTTTATTTATTTTTATATTAGTATTATTTTTATTTTATAGTTATTTAAGTTAACTAAAAAAAGTGAGAAATTATTTTATTTTATTTCAGTCAATGTCGTATTTAACACTTTTTTTTTTTATAAATAAAGTTTTTGTTAATGTTTTTTATGGTTTTAGTTAACAAAAATAATAATCCTGGAAGAAACATATGAACATTCAGGCCTTCATAATGTCCAAAAAACAAACACACAAACAAATAAATAAATAAAATAAAACTGACTGTTTTTAATATTTTCTGAAGTAATTATGAGTGTTCTGTGTAAAATTTGGGTGTTATGGTGGTTGCTAAGTGGCAATGGTGGACATTGACGAAGCATTATTACTGTATTTGTATCACTTTTATTTTGCGAAGCATTTTACTGTATATCTTATTTTTATTCCACTACATTAAAAAAAAACGACATTCCATTACTCTGAGACATGATAGTGTTGTCTGATTCATGATGAATCATTTTTTTGAGTGATTTTTTTTTTCAATAAACCTGTTGAACTTATTCACAAACCCAGGGCTGTCCAAACTCGGTCCTGGAGGGCTGGTGTCCTGCAGAGTTTAGCTCCAACTTGCCTCAATACACCTGCCGGGAAGTTTTTAGCATGCCTAGTAGCTTGATTAGCTGGTTCAAGTGTGTTTAATTAGGGTTGGAGCTAAACTCTGCAGGACACCGGCCCTCCAGGACCGAGTCTGGACAGCCCTGCACAAACCCCACTGAATGATTCATTCATGAATAGACTGATTCTAGCAGCGATTCCCAAGCTAAAAACTCACTGATGAGTTGATTCATTCAGTCGGAGTGAGTCTCGAGTTAACTCACAGAATGGGTCATTTCCAACTCAAATGATCCACAGGTTTGTGAAAGATTTGACCGATGAGGCAACAAGTTACTATAAATGACAATTTTTAGAGTTGTTTATGGTGGAAGCATGCAAGTAAATATGGAAAGTTTGTACCATGGTGGTGTTGAAGAGCAGCTCTCGTCCCTCCACGCTGATCTTGTAGCTGTTTGACTGCGGTGCACCGAAGGACAGAATCACCTCGTAGGGAAACACCTCCAGAGGCCACGCCTCCCTGCGCTTGTACACACACACTCCCTTACGACTCACGCCCAACCATAGCTCTCCGGGATACACACCGTCTACACACTGACAAACAGAGAGAATTTATTCAGTGACCCTGCTGGCTGATGGATCACGTGTGTGTGTATGTGTGTGTGCATGTGCGTACACGCTCACCTCCACATCAAAGAGGGTTGATCCATATCCCTGCCACTCCTTGATGAGACTCATGTATTTTTTCATGGCTTGGTCCTGTTCCATCCCCTGCAGTTTACGCCATTTTTCCATCAAACAACTTCTCAGCCCCACCTTCTCGTCTTGCAGCCACACCTCTATGGTTGCAGGTCCCTCCCCTTGGCGCTGTCGCCCCAGTGACCCTCGTATGCTCCGCCTCAGCGTGCCTTCCAGAAAACTGCCCCTCTTTCTTTCTGTGGATGGCGTGGCAGATGCAAAGCACCGTACGGACTGCTGTACTCGAGCATGCAGGCGGTCCATAGGGAACACCTGCTCCAACTCAAGCAAGGCACTCTGGGTAGTGTAGTCTCCCAAAAGATACTGGAGCCGAAGAGCAGCCAGAAATTGCAAAGTCTCTTCTGGAGCGGGATACTGACCCCTAATGACAGCTTCATGGGCCTGAGAGAGAGAAAGAGACATTGAAAATGCATTTGTTAAACACGGACAGCAAAGAAATCACCCTAAAGATCTGTTAGTTTCATTATTAAAAACTATGTACATGCATACTTAAAGGGTAGTTCATCCCAAAATTCTGTAATCATTTACTCACCCTCATACAAGCCTGTATGAGTTTCTTTCTTCTGTTGAGCATAAAAGTCGCTCATCAGTTGACGGTAGCCATCGACTTCCATAGAGTGGAAAAAATACTATGGAAGTCAATGGCTACCGTCAACTGTTTGGTTACCAACATTCTTCAAAATATCTTCTTTTGTGCTCAACAGAAGAAAGAGGCTCATACATGTTTGAAACAACTTGAAGGTGAGTAAATGACATAATTGTCATTTTTGAGTGAACTGTCCTTTTAACAGAATGCAGGGAATTCATGATACATTTTTTACAGTCATGACATAATATTAATAAATGTGGTGCTACAGATGTAAGATTCTGAAAACAGTGAGACAACACAGTTGTTTGCATGTGCACACACATCAAAAATAGACTTATTAAAGTAAAAATTATTGACTTTTAAAGCCACTTTTTGTAATGACTACACATTTTTTTCAGCTGCCACAATGTTCTCTGCAAATATTTGTACATGTGATTAATTAAATGAATACAATTTTAACTGATCAATAGCCCTGTTTTTTATGTGCATCAGAAGTTAAATCAAACCTGTTCAAACATGAATGCAAACTCCACACTGTCAGCAGGAACGCTCTCAGGCTCTGAGAAACAAAAAAGCTTGAAATAAAACTTCCAGCCCTCTCCTTCCTGTCCTTTATTTGCCAACCTAAATGAGAGAAATAGTGAGAGAGAATGTCACCACATATAATTAAAAATATATAAATAAAAAGTGCTGTAAACAATGATTTTCTGTGCAACATGATGCATTAAATCTCTCTATAGTACCTAACAGAAATTACACCAGCCTTAAACTGAGGAGCGACCTACTCTTTTTTTAGCCAATCAGAAAGCGCTCTCTGCCTCTCATGAATTTATGTTTGCTGACATGTTTTTAGAAGTTTTAAATCATTTTATAGCACCTTTAAATCACTTTACATCAGATTATGGTTTTAACTGTATCCATATCTATATTTGTAGGGGATGGTAATTCGAGGTGAGACTCACTTTTCAAACTTAGCGAGGACGTCAGCCACCACAGTCCTGCTCTCTATGGCTCGGTCTGTGGTGTCGTTATGTTCAAACAAAGCGAACATGTTCTTACAGTCCTCCATTGAGAGACCCTTCAGCAGCTTCTCAACCACCTGGAGACCATCAGACACACACACATGTACAGGTTAATGTGGTTCTGGAGTTCCCATGCATATGTGTGGATGTGTTTACGTACCTCTCCTGCAGTTGTATGTGAGTTGATGGTGATTTTGCAGGACCCGCCACCGTGGCAGTAAACTGTGGATGTCATTTCCTGTCTGCTTAGTATGGCCCTCAGCTCCTCCTGTGAAGGAACACACTCGCGTCCACGCACATGCCGCAGGGCTTCTTGAGAGAAGGCTGCATACCGTTCCATCTCAGTGCCTGGGTACATCTCTCGTGTCCTGAACAGAAAATCAGTCACAGTCTAATCAGTTGTGACATGGTTAAATCTCTTTAGCTCCCTCTCATTGGGTATATTCATAATGGCATAATCAGCCATGATTTTTCATAGGGATGCTTAATATTTTAGAAAATTGTCATTTCCTCGATTTTTTAATTTAAATTACTCGTGTTGTCGTCTAAGGCTCACTTTAAGTTAAACTTTAAGAACACTACAAATTTAATGACACTGTTAAATGTAATCTTTGGTAAAATAATTATTCTGTATATATTCTATACTTTATTATTCTTAATTATTCATTTTCTTACTGTACATTGTCATGTTGAGGCCTAAATTCACTTGTATCACTTTTTTTTTTTGTATTTATTTTAATGTTGGTCCTATATTTTAAGGCCCTTTTTGACTAATTATTTAATGAGACTGACAAAGGTTTTTGTGTTCATTAAAAAAAACTTTTTATGTACATTTAGAACACTATACTTTGTATTATATTACCTTTGCATCGAATTACAAAAAAAACTAGTTAACGCTAATGAGAGGGTGTTTCTAATACAGCGTCTATGAGAGTGACGCTAAATTTGACAATGTTCTCTCTGACTGCTGTTATCAGTCTCTCTTTCCCCCCCCTTTTTTGAAAGTCATGAAAACACTATCATGGAGTTTTTCTTTTGCTATTTGAACAAATGGGAATGCAAAAAATATATATTTGTGGTAGTCTCCCATTCACTGCTATAGACGTTTACCCAGCTATGACAACTTCTGCTGCTGAGAATCCCGGAAATGTGAAAAAGGTCCATAGAATTAAAAAAAAAAAACGAAAACTGACGAAAACTGAAAAAACGGAACTGTAGAGTACTGAATTGATCTTAAATTATCTAATTTCTCTCTTTTAACCTTATGTCAGCCTGACAGAACAAAATACTCCACATACACACACACAGAAAATTCTCACTGACCTCTTGAAGTGAAATTTCAGGTATTTGAGAATACTTCTGGAGGCAGGGCTAAATGTGCAGCACATGCAGGCTATTATTCGCCAGCCACAGATGTGGGCAGGGCCAGCAGGCTTTGGGTGGTGTGTTGTCTGTTTGATGAGCTGGCAGAAGAGTTCATCTCTTAGGGGTCGTAGGTCATGAGCCGTCTGCAGGAGTCCCTGGATGTGAGGGATGAGATTGTCCTCCGTCTCTAGCTGATGAAGAACATTGAAGAGCTTGAGGGCCTCAGCCTGCAGCGTGCCGTAACTACCCCTTTGTCGGCCTAATTTAAAAACCTGCATTATTTACAGAGATTTAATGAATTTGAAGGTTAGGGGTGTAGAGCATATTGTGTGTGTGTGTATGTGTGTTTTACTCACAGCTTTGCTGTGCATCTCCATAGGATAAAGGCAGGAGAGCTGTATGTAGAGGGTGGTGTGTGTAACGCAGTATTGGGTTCCTCTTGTAGATCTGCTCCACCACCTCCGAATTCAGACAGTTCTCCTGAAACCAAACGATTACAACAGTATTTCAAGAAAAGGATGCTACAAAAACATGAATGTATGTGCATATGTGTGTTACCTTGATGTCCTGTATAAGTTGCTGCGTGGGTGTATCGACGAGCGGTTTGCTGTCGATGACGGTCTGTACAGCGCTGGCCCACCGACTAGCCTCCGTCTGCAGCTTAGAGTACAGCCTATATGAATGCTTACGACCAAATACGCTGACGTTCCAGTAGCCTAGACACAAACAAATATAAGTTTGAGAAAAATGTAAAGGTTGGTTGGTGTACTGTTATTTATGTGTGCGTATAAATGTGCTAACCAGTCTCTCTGAAGACTCTATCATCAGGAACGATCACAGAGCAGAGGCTGTTAAGCACTAAAGAGCCCAGTTTAAGAGCGTTTCTCTCTGAGCTTTTATAATAGTCCACAGAATTGTGAGTCAGCACAAACCAGCGCTTCTTCAACTTAAGATTCCCACGACTGCTGCCCCGAATCTCTTTATACAGCCAACCTGGATAGCAAAATCGAGAGAGAAGCAGACAGGAAGAGATCTGAGACATTTTCACATCTGAAATTCACATTGAATTCAGTTTTGCAGTTGAAGGCATCCTAACGTGGTGGTGTTGATTTGAAAGTAAACATTATAACATACAATTTTACTCTTCATTTGTCCAAATACTAAATAATCCTTCAAATCCAAATCCTTCAAAAATTCACCGTCAATTATATAATACATATTACGTATATAATTTGATCCAAAAAGGAGATAAAATGTTCTTAACTCAAAAAAATTCTAAAAAAATTGACAAATTAAATAACATTAACATTATATGATTTTGTATATTAAGCATTCAAAAAATGCATAAAATATTAAATATAAAAATATAAAGTCAAATTCTTAAATAATCTTAATAAAGATATGATCCTGTTATTATCCAACCAAACCTCAAACTGTGAAGGTTTTCAATCATCCAGGTTTCACTTTGATTCTCTGACTGACTAGGAAGAATGATGAAACATTCTCAAACAATAACTGTAACTGCATTATTACATGAATGGACTGAATGTTAAAATTATTTTCAGACAATCCATAAATAACTGAGCTCGGCTTTTGACTTGTTGAGTAGGTGACCTCTCACCCCTGATGATGAACTCTTGTCCCTGCACACGTGTGTCTCCTTTCGTGCGTTGGAGCAATGTAATCCAGTGATGCATTTCTTCTGCTGATTCAGCCATGCAATGTAGCACACGATGAGCTGTGATGATAACAAAGGCATTTGGCCTGGAGAGAGAAAAATAGCAGAAACATTTAAAATATTTTAATGTCTGTACATAATAATGCAACTGGATGGTTTACCCAGAAAAAAATTGTAAGATTAGGTGATTTGGTTTAAACATTTACATTAATTTAGCAAATGCCTTTATCCAGAGGAGTAGGGCTGTGCAATATATAGAAATTATCAAAATATCGCAAATGTAAATATCGCAACGGCGTGCAATATATGGGGCCATGAACAAAAGACAAAGAGAAAATAACTCACTGCTCTTACCTAAATAATTTTTATAGCTTAAATAAGAATCAGTGCATATTGAATTCATAGAGTAAATACTAAGCGGTGTTGTATTTTTCCTTTTTATTATTCAGTTCCTAAACTCATGTTAAAATGATTACACTAATGTTAAAATGACATTGTTATGTAATGCTAGAGTAAAACACTACCGTTCACTTTCAGAAGTTGTTGTAGGGGTGCTTCTCACAAAAAGTGAAACATGTATACTAGTTATATTAGAATCAGAATCAGAAAGAGCTTTATTCACCACTTAAGTGTGCGGGCAACACCAAGGGAATTTGTTGTGGTGTTACAGGAGCTCTTGTGTTACATACATGCATAAAAATAACCATATATATATACAGTGGGGCAAAAAAGTATTTAGTCAGCCACCAATTGTGCAAGTTCTCCCACTTAAAAAGATGAGAGAGGCCTGTAATTTTCATCATAGGTATACCTCAACTATGAGAGACAAAATGAGAAAAACAAATCCAGAAAATAACATTGTAGGATTTTTAAAGAATTAAACGGTCAATTCCTCGGTAAAATAAGTATTTGGTCACCTACAAAACAAGCAAGATTTCTGGCTCTCACAGACCTGTAACTTCTTCTTAAGAGGCTCCTCTGTCCTCCACTCACTACCTGTATTAATGGCATCTGTTTGAATCAGTATAAAAGACACCTGTCCACAACCTCAAACAGTCACACTCCAAACTCCACCATGGCCAAGACCAAAGAGCTGTCAAAGGACACC
The DNA here is from genome assembly GCA_018155175.1 of Sinocyclocheilus anophthalmus. Lineage (NCBI taxonomy): Eukaryota > Metazoa > Chordata > Actinopteri > Cypriniformes > Cyprinidae > Sinocyclocheilus > Sinocyclocheilus anophthalmus. Next base: position 191,213 of record JADLZN010004470.1, read on the forward strand.
AGAAACAAAATTGTAGACCTGCACCAGGCTGGGAAGACTGAATCTGCAATAGGTAAGCAGCTTGGTGTGAAGAAATCAACTGTGGGAGCAATTACTAGAAAATGGAAGACACTAAAAGACTACTGATAATCTCCCTCGATCTGGGGCTCCACGCCAGATCTCACCCCGGGGGGTCAAAATGATCACAAGAACTGTAAGCAAAAAACCCAGAACCACACGGGGGGACCTAGTGAATGACCTGCAGAGCGCTGGGACCAAAGTAACAAAGGCTACAATCAGTAACACACTGCGCCGCCAGGGAAATCCTGCAGTGCCAGACGTGTCCCCCTGCTTAAGCCAGTACATGTCCAGGCTCGTCTGAAGTTTGCTAGAGAGCATTTGGATGATCCAGAAGAGGATTGGGAGAATGTCATATGGTCAGATGAAACCAAAATAGAACTTTTGGGAAAAACTCAACTTGTGTGTTTGGATGAGGAGAAAAGAATGCTGAGTTGCATCCAAAGAACCATACCTACTGTGAAGCATGGGGGTGAAAACATCATGCTTTGGGGCTGTTTTTATGCAAAGGTACCAGGACGACTGATCCGTGTAAACGAAAGAATGAATGAGGCCATGTATCGTGAGATTTTGAGTGAAAACCTCCTTCCATCAGCAAGGGCATTGAAGATGAAACGTGGCTGGGTCTTTCAGCATGACAATGATCCCAAAAACACCGCCCGGGCAACGAAGGACTGGCTTCTTAAGAAGCATTTCAAGGTCCTGGAGTGGCTAGCCAGTCTCCAGATCTCAACCCCATAGAAAATTTTTGGAGGGAGTTGAAAATCCGTGTTGGCCAGCGACAGCCCCAAAACATTACTGCGCTAGAGGAGATCTGCATGGAGGAATGCGCCAAAATACCAGCAACAGTGTGTGAAAACCTTGTTAAGACTTACAGAAAACGTTTGACCTCTGGCATTGCCAACAAAGGGTATATAACAAAAATATTGAGATGAAATTTTGTTATTGACAAAATACTTATTTTCCACCATAATTTGCAAATAAATCTTTAAAAATCCTACAATGTGATTTACTGGATTTTTTTTCTAATTTTGTCTCTCTTAGTTGAGGTATACCTATGATGAAAATACAGGCCTCTCTCATCTTTTTAAGTGGCAGAACTTGCACAATTGGTGTCTGACTAAATACTTTTTTCCCCACTGCATATATTATATATGACACAAGAGAGTTCTAGAAGTTCACCGAACGACTCAGCATCAGTTGAGTTAAACTGTTTCATCTGAGCATGTGGCACTTTAAGCATTACGTATTCTAGCGACATCACATTATGTAATAGTTAATGAGTTATCGCCATATCGATTTTCTCAATATCGCCACAGCCCTACAGAGGAGCATCGCAAGCCAATTTGTGATAGAGCCAACAATATCACAGTACACAAAGTGTCGTAAAAAAACAGTTCGTAGAGAAAATGTTGCAATTAAGAAATTAGTTAAAAAACAATATATATATATAAAATATATTATATATAATGTAAAAAGATAGTAATAACTTAGTAAAGTACAGTTCAGTTCACCAATCCACTAAACTGCTTTTTAAAGTTATTGTTTCAAAAACAACAAGCCAGGGAGAGAACAGAGTATATGTGTGTGTTTTTACCGTTCTGGGTTGTCAGAGGCACATACAGAATCAATCATTCCCACATCCAATGTGCCCTATAAAAAACACAAACATCTTTTCTAAATATCTTATGAACGGTCCGCAAATTTGTCAGTGTATGTGTGTGTGTGTGTAATACTTACCACAGCATTCTGAGGATTTGCTTGTTCATCATGCATCTCTCGAATTTCCTGTTCTGTCGACATGTGCACCTGACTTAGCACGCTGAACCAATGACTGCACACAACACAGAGATTAATTAAAAAGCTCAGGTCAAGAGCTTTTATGAAATAAACACATTTATGAAATAAACATCAAGGCTTGAAGCACACGCTTTTAAAAAATATATCTAAAACAAACACTTACCTGGAATCTTCTGCAGTTTCTGCAACAAGGTGGTATGTTCTCCCTGGCATGACAATGTCAATCCCATTCTCCTTCCCTGTTACATCAATAATCTCTCTAATAGAACCATAAAAAAATGAAAGACAGAAATAAATAAACATACATAGAATTAATTATGCTTTGTTGTCTTTTTGCTGCTTTATGTACCATTTCAAATCAAACATTTCTACAAAAAAAGAAAAAGTAATCTGTGAGTGAACAGGTCTTTAAGCTACACATTTAAAATAAAATAATTTGTCTTGTTGACTGACAAGTTTAGCATGACTGACGTGAAACACTTCCTGAGGTCTTACTTGGCTTCATGCATGTCCAGCATGCCTTTCATCCGCTCCTCTGTGTCGTTCTCGTAGTAAATGAGTTTGCTCTGTCGCAGGATGAACCAGCGGCGTCTCCAGTTTCGACGAGAGAGTGTAGAGGAGCCTCCACCCTTCTTCAGCAGCCAGCCCTGTTTGAGCGCCTCCTGTCTGCTCCTGAACCACAGAAATGTTTCATCCTTCAGCACACACCAGCGACGCTTCCAGGAGTTCAACAGGCCACCTGCAACATACATGTGATGATGACAAAGGTTAACTTACAGGTACGTCTAGAGATAGGCAATGCACCTATAGCTGAAATAAGCAACAAAACTTGAGTTTGCACCTGCAAGTTAACTGCAGAATTGGAGAAGAAGAAAAAGTGACATGTATTTCATTACATTGCCTCACAAGCTCTGAAATCAAACAAAAATAATAAAGAAAGAGGTGTTGAGAGAGGAGTGGGCAACTATTTACCTTTAATATAAAGGAAACTGTGGAAGTAGGGGAGAGTGACACAGCTATAAACAGAATCCCGCCGGTAAGATGATTCATCGTCAGTGTCAAACCTATCGAAGTCATCTTCACTGTCTTCAAACTGAGACACAGAAATACACATAAGCAATCATAAAAAAGCATAAATGCATGCTTTTGAAGTCATGATATGGCATTCATTACCATTCAAAAGTTTGGGATCTGTAAGATATTTTTAATGTTTTTGAAAGAAATATCTTATCTCACCAAGGCCGAATTTATTTGACCAAAATACAGCAAAAACAGTAATATTGTAAAAGAACTGTGACTTACATTGCAATTACAGTATATCATTTATAATTTCATATCTTTCCTGGGACTCAAACCTATGACCTTGGTGTTAATCGCTCCATGCTCTACACAGCATTCCCAAACGGATGAAAATCTAATAATTATTGATTATTACTAATCAATTTTTTTGATAAGAAAAACATCCAAATAAAAAAGGTGAAATATTTTATTTGTATATTAAGGGGAGTCAGCTGTCAAAAATATTTGGGAATCTTTGCTCTACAGGAACACTTGAAACTGAAACGGACTCATTAACGCTACAGAACGTGTAAAAAACTCACCGAAGACTGCGGCCCCTCCGAGCTGAAGCGATACGCCCCTGAGCTAACACTGGTGCTGGTTGCCAAGGAGCTGCGGTGGTCACTTGACCAGTGGTCATTGTGAGGTGGGAGGCTGGGAGGCCGCATGATGATGCCTCCTTCATCATAATCATCTGCATCATAATCCGAATCTTCATCGGGAGGGATTAGCTCCGCCTCCTCTTCCTGAACCGCTTGAGAGTAGGTGGAGCCACTGTTGGAGGGCGGAGCATGATAGGCTGAGGGTATGACGATGGGCGGTGCAGGGGGCAGAGGCATACGGTCGTTTGCATAAGGATCCTCCTCTGAGGAATCATCACTAGTGCGGATTCCGCTTGTACGCTGTCCGTCAGAGTGGCCGTGCTCGCTGGGGTTAGGAGAGTCTTTAAACCCGTCTTCGTCCACTCCCAGGCCTTCATCCACCTCATCTTCCTCACCTCTGGCTACCTCCTGCTGTGAGCCTCCGGACCCTCCCAGCGAGCTTTCGATGTTGCGCACACACTCGTCGATCTCATCGAAGTTAAGCGAGGTGAGGAACTGCTGCGCAGCCTTGCAGGCCTCCTCTTCTAGCCTGCGCAGCTCCTGATCACGCAGCCACTGCAGACGATGCAACGACTGTGTGGTTAGACTCTGCTCCTGAGCCTCTTTTTGTCGCCGCAGGTCTTCAATCTCACGTTCCAAACGCAAGATCTCCTCCACCTGTGATGCCTGGTTTGTCTCTCCCTCGAACACCTCATCAAACACCTGCTCCACCAGTGACTTCTCTGCCATAGAGAAGGGTACAGGGTTCTCAGATGGGCCGTTCTGAAGTGGGCTACTCTCTGGTATAATACTGTCTGGTATCGCACTCTCGGTTAAGAAATTTTGAATCTGCTCATTTTTATTTTTTTCCTCTAATCTTCGAGCTTCCTCCGCCTGTGTTGAACACAGAGAAAAGACAGTGTTACCCAACTTTCTACATAAACAGACTATCACTTGAATGTCACATGAATGTTGCACTGAAACCAAAAGAAATTAAAAAATTTTAACCAAATTAACTAATAAATAATCATAACCATTGCTGTCAATGGCAATATTTCCTAATTAGAAAACCAAGATTGTTTTCATCAAAAACAACAAAACAGTACTATTAATTTTTTTGTAATTGTTTCTCCACAGATAGACAGACAGATGTTTCACTAACTGCTTGTGCTAGGAGCTCCAACTCCATGCGCTGTCTCTCTCTGAAAAAAAAAAACATCACAAGAAAATCAGAAACTTAGATACAAACAATGTAAACATATACGTAGGTATGATAATACAGGCAATTGAACTGCCTACCTCTCTAGCACCTCCTGCTCTTCTCTTCGTCTCTTCTCTTCTTCTTCCCTCTTCCTCTTCTCCTCTAGAAGGTGAATGTAGAGCCGTCGTGCCCTTTGCCCTCTGAGCCTCTTCTGTAGGGTGATGGTGGCCCAGCGCATCATCTGGAAACGCCGCCGCCAATACAGTGCGCGGTAGTTTTTCTGAATGACAACAATGCACTGCAACAACCGCCTGTACTGCCTCCTATAACCAGCAGAGGACAGAGAGAGCGAAACAGAGGGAGTACATGAGATATGGCACCAACTGGAAGTGAGTGTGTGAATAAGCATGTGTAGGTGTGTTTACCGTGCTCTGTAGCCCAGTATATGAGCTTGAATAATTGAAGCCGCTTTGAGCACTTCTGTTTCTCTTTGTTTCTCTAACCGCAGCTCCAAACTTTCTCTCATAAACACCTAAAAACAACCAATGTATAGGCATCAGTCCCAGGTCTCAGGTTCTATAACTGGTCACCAGTTATTTATTATTTTAGTCACCTTCTGCCTTTAATAGCTTATTAAAAAAAAAATCAAATAACAAATATTCAATGTAGTGTCTCTATAATACAACTTCATGCATAATAATTGGAAAACAGTATGCAATGCTGCTAAACCTGTGTGATTAAACTGTATAGTGAAAATTCAAAAGTATTTAATGCCAGCTACCCACAAAGTTACACATTGTTGCTCACTTTGGTTTTTCCCAGCTGCCATTCAGCACTACTGTTGTCATAGAGCTGCAGCAGGAGGAGGCACCGCCCCTTTGGGTCATCTGACAAAACCAAACCCCTCATCAACACATAGTACCTGACAAATAAAAAATAAAACAGTGATTAAATTGTCCTGCAAAAGTGGTTCACTGTAAGGGAGTCTAAACACAAGAGTTTACGTGAGTGGACACTGTGAATCTATTGATTTCAACAGAGATAGAAAAATGTGAAATGATGCGACATCATGTGATCAAAAATTGGGAAATGTTTTGTTGCACATCCGTGGACCAGTGAGAATTTTAGACAAATCAAATTCTGCATTATATTGAACTGACCTGGCTCTATCCACTGGCTAAAAACAGTTCTTGCTTTTAAATGCCAACATTGTGCTTAAATTTCTGTTCAATTATAATGCTCTTATCCATCATTTGATTATCGTTCAATGAATTACTGCTACCATGAACAATAGAAAAGCAGAAGTAATAGCACAGATGGTGTTAATTCTGGTTATCAAATAGCTCTGAATTTTGTGAATAAGACACATTCTAGTCTCATCTGCATACAAAGAAGGCTTATTGGGATTGAAAAGAATGATAATGACTTCATTTAACTCTGCCAAAAGTGGTGTTGTAAAAACTTAAAATAACCTTGAATAAATTCTCTCTGTATTTTCACTTAAAAAAGGAAACCAGAATGAAAAAGTTTCAGAACAAATCAGTTTTTAGCAGGAATGTGTGAGTTTGTTGTGTTTGGGGGACAAACCTGGCACAGAAGTCCTTGAACGTTCTCCGAACCGGAAACCCAGAACGTCTGATTTTAACTGTCTCCAGCATCCCAGAATATCTCAGCTGGTTGAGGACTACAGACTGCTCAAACTGATTGGGCATCTGCAAAAGAAATACAGAAACATTGTAACAATTTAAATTTCTACAGCTTCTTCGCTGCTCTATCTAAAAAAAGTTCTAAATCTAAATTAGCTGAACTAATTCTGCTTTCAAATACAGATTGGTTGAGCTTTGAGTGGCTTCATTCTTCAAGCACACTAAATAGGCCATCATCACCCCCTCTCCCCCTGACCTCTGACCCTGTGTGGGGGTGAGGTCGGAAACGGGGCGCTGTGATCCCCACTTCTAAATGTCATCTCTGTGGAAGGAGGAATGAACCAGAATGAAAGTGAGATGAGGAGATGAGTGGTGAATGAGCTCTGTGAGCGCAAGGTCAAGGACCCACACACACAACACTCACACTCACACACACTCATGCATTATAGTCAGAGGCACATTAACATACTGATACATGCAGCACAAGTCACAGAAAGCAGACAGGATCAATGTCAGAGTGCTTCATGGGGGGAGGGACAACATCTCTCTTTAATCGTCTCCCAGAAAAACAAATACTGCCAAAATATAAAACATATTAAAGGGATAGTTCACCCCAAAATGACAATTCTGTCATCATTTACTCTCCCGTATGTTGTTTCAAACCTGATTCTCTTTCTTTTGTCCGTGAAACACAAAAGTAGTTATTCTGAAATATGTGTCAGTGTTTTTGTACAAACAGTGAAAGTCACAGGGGTCCAGTGTTATTTCGGACCCCACTGACTTTCACTGTATGGACAAAAAAACAGTTCTTCAAATTAATTTTTTATATTCAACAGAAGAAAGTAAGTCATCAGGTTAGATTAGGACAACAAAACATAGGGCAGACAGAACCAGAATTGTCCATTTTTTGGGTAAACTATCCCTTTAAGAACCAAACCATCAGAATAGTGCAAACTGTTTTCATAAATCTCCTCTTTAATAAGCAAAACTTTGAGAAGCATCTTCATTATCCAACAGGTAAACAGATATCTGCCCACTCATATAATTGAAGACTACGTCACAGTCAAATGTATATTCAAACATCTGGAAAAACTCTCAGCATCTGTCTAAACATCATTACATCTGTTCTGTTTTTCTACAACTGGCTGAAAGTTTACTTTAATAATACATGAACTCTTACTGTGCAGTAAAGTGTTCTTTCTCATCCTGTGACCGTCAGCAGCTCTGAGTGAGTGTATGTCCACAACAAGCCAGTGATCAACTGGTCAGCTCACACACATACACACACCCCCAACCTCTCCGCTCTCATTCACACACTGCTGGTTGCCATGGAGATCAGATCCATGCTGGGCTAATTTGTGTTCAAAGGGGGAAGGGGGTATTGAAGAGAAATGCATTGTGGGTAGAAAAGGGGAAGAAGCCACCCCAGCTGTTTACATTCACGTAAAGTGGGGGAACAGCGGATACAACTAAAATATAATTGACAGAAAGACAGACATATAAAGAGACAGATATATAGAGATATCATACATAATTGTAAATTAGTTCATTAACAAAATACTGTATATAGTATACAATATAAAAAATATTATAATAAATCTATTTACTGAAGAAGATTTTAAACAGAATTTAATTTAAAAACATAGAATAAAATATAGAAAACAGACAAATTGAAGATGCTATACATGATAGACATCATTTACAAAAAAAAGTTTCTCGAAAATGAAAAAGAAGAGAGGAAACGGGGAAAAAAAAATAAGTAAAGTCACGTCAAACTTATTTGAAGACAAAAAAGGAGAAACAATTATTAAATAATTCTGCATTATCACATGTGTCTGTTTGATTTCTCTTGTATTTTCTTAAATGATTTTTAAATATTATTATGTACGGTATATACGTAGATAAACAAAGCAAACAATACAGGAACATAAGTACCTTTGAATTAGTTAGTTTGTTAATTCAGCTTTTAACTATTATAATTATTATTCTGTTATTATTATTTTGTTTACCAGAGGTGCTTTTTATATAAAATATAATTTAAATAATTTAGATATAGTAAATATACATTTTAGCTAGGTGACTATTTACTTGTGACTTCTGCAATGAGGATGAATTTGAATATGATTTACTTCAGCATAGATTGTTATGCAGCAGAAAGCAAAAGTAGAATGGAACAGAATTGATGCGTCCCATTAACCCCTCTGCACTCAAACAAATGAACAAAGAGTAACTAACATACACAAAACACACATGCAGTCTGACATCTGCTGTAGAGTTAAAAGGCAGCCTGCTGAATGGCCTCGGGTCCAATGCAGTCAGAATAGAAAAGTGTGCAGAGCATGTGTCTGTGTCTCTCAAAGGAGACTTATATCTTCACATCAAGATTATGATGTGTAATCTCCTTCTGTCGCTACTGAATGAAAAAACGGAGATATACCACCGTACACAGAATCACCATCTGATAGCGTGCATGTCTAATTGATGTGTTTTAGATGTCTGCACTGGAACTCGTCCCATAAATATAAGCCGACTGTCATTCTCAAAATAAACAAAACCACTCAAAACTGGAAATCACCATTAATTCCAAACCAGAACACAATACAAAGTTACACAAACTGGCACGAAATCTGGTTCTTGGGTCAAGCAGCAGACATTTATTGTTCATATGTTTGTGTGTGTGACACATACCTTGCTATTGTTGGGTTTAACGCAGCGTACAAAGAATGGATTGGAGGCACTAAGGGTAGACATCAGGGAGTGCAATGAATTCTGGGTAGACAGAAATAAATCATCTGTTACAAAATGTTAAAATGTTTTATACCTAATACATGTAATCTACTAACTACTACCTTTAGTTACTTTATTTTATTATTATAACTGAAAGGTGAACAGACAATCGTTTGATAGTTTTGGATTGTTTCTTTAGTGAAACAAACAGATTTGTTCCACTTTTTAAATCAAATTTGAGAAATTTCTGTAGAAATAAGAAAACATCAGTCAGATATCTTGTTACCTTCACTTTCATTTAAATTTGGCTATTGTTTACCTGCTCTAAAGCATTATGGGAGTTGTAGTTTCTTACCTTAAATTGGGAGCTAACAGTAGGTCTGCGATACTTTGAGCCGCACTTGACAGTGTCCTGTCCAGTCCAGGTGTTCACTCGCTCAAAAAGATCATACACAAAATCCAACCTGAGAGAACAGGAGCGTGTGAAAAAATGAACTCACAGAGAACAGGTCACACAACTACAAACACACACCACACACACACACAACACACACACACCCACACACCTGCTGTCCCTGAGTAAGTTGAGAATATCATCTCTGAAAGTGTCTCTGTTCTTCTCCAGGATTCCTCTGACATTATACACAACCTGGAGACAAAAAGCAGGATGTTAATCTGAGACATGACACCTGTAACGCTGATGTTGACCACATTTTTGTCTCATTCTCTAATACAGTATATACCATAACACATGATATATGCAGTGCACTACAGGTGAAGAGACTACAATTTTCCAAATGAAACTTTGCCATACAAAAACGCAAAAACGTGATCAACAACTTAGTGGCTGGTAATTAACAAACCATATTGTATCAAAAATCTATTTAATCATATATTTAATAAAACACTGCTTATGTTAATAAATAATAATGCCTCTTGACTCTTTTATAAGAAAAAAAATGCACATTAAAATTACAAGCTATATTATTTTATAAGCAACATCTGTACCTGTACCTATTATGAAACATGATCTAATATGAAACACTGTACCTATTATGAAACTTGATAGATATATGAGTAAAATGTCACTGGTTGTGAAAGATGCTTACAAATGCTAATTTACTCATATATAAATCATTTTAAAAAGTATATATATTTTGTTGCTGTTATTTTTGGTTGATAAAGTAAAGTATTTTTAAAAATAAAAATAAAAAAGGGTGTTGTACCTCTCCTGCATAATGCTTGATTCCAAACTGATGAACTGCAACACGAGGCTTAACATAGAATTGATTCCTCTAATAAGATGAAGAGAGATATAGATTAGTGATTATACAGCAGTTCCCATATTCAGGGTGATTTTATGCCCAATATTCATATCTGTGGTGGATCAAAAGTTTGTTTTGGCTCTTCCTTAAACATTTGGTTACATTCTTGCTTACAGCTCTTGTTCATGCAAACCTGCAGCCCTTCAAAAAAATTATGATGTCTGTGTATGACCTACAGCATGCTGGCTATGGAGTTTCTCCAGCAATGTGTCATCAGTGCCTTTAGGAAAATGACTCTCCTCATTCACAAGAGCGAGCAAACCCAACTTCTGCAGAGGGAAAACAAAGCACGGGGGGGGGGGGGGGGGGGGGGGGGGGGGACAGACTCAGACCTAGAACGTCGAATGTAGCCAGTGGTTTTATTCCAATGGGTCTGTGTTTGTGTTTGTACCTTTTCTATGAGATCAAGGCACTCTCCATTGTCCATCCAGTTGACATCATCCCAGACCAGCCCTTCTCTATGAACACAAACAGAGAGCAATAAATGGCAGAGAATTAGATGTTTGTGTGTTAGTGTGTTTTGGTGTTGGTGATGTGTTCATATTTGTAATGACTTACTTGTTGTACTCAAGTTGCTCTAGAGAGAAAATGTGCTTGTTGAAATACTCCTGTAGCTTCTCATTTGCATAGTTAATGTTAAACTGCTCAAACCGGTTCACCTGAGAGGAAGAAAGAAAATCAAGCAAAAAAAATAAAATAATGACTCGATGTCATCATAATGACTCTCACCTCAAAGTTCTCAAACCCAAAGATGTCCAGGATGCCGATGGATCGGAAGTCTTCATTGCCATTGATACGGCTGTTCAATTTACGAATGATCCAAGTAAAGCACTGAGAGTAGAGAGCCATTGCCATAGAGTCCCGCGAGTCCACTGCCTGATACACACACAGGCATATTTGTGTTGTTATTCTGACTACAGAGGGTATAGCTATTTATTATTTACTTAAATATACTTAAGGTGTGACTTGATTGTTCATATAGGTTGAGTATTATCTCACTGTGTGAGCTGTTTATCTCAATCTCTTACTATTTATTTTCTCAATCTCTCAATAATTTTCTTACACTTAGCAGTAATACACTGGCACTGAATTGAAAAGTGTTAAGTTAAGTTGTGGTGTTTGATGGGAAACTTTGTTTGTAACACCCCTGCTACCTGCTCTACAGTGAGAGGTGTGCTGATCTCTTCTCCTCTGAGGATCATGGATCTGTGAGTCAAAACTTCAGCCAACTGGGCACAATCCAACCCCAAAAGTTCTGCAGCTTTACTGAGAGCTAAACATACACATATTTTACATTTACATATTAATATAAATGTAATGCAGTTCTCAATCAAGACAAAGAAAAACAGAGAGGAGAGTGGAGGAGCGCTTACCTGATTTAGAGCAGACCTGTGCTCCACCTGCCGTTAAAAACTCAATGTTTCCTACATGCAAGATTCCTGACAGGAGCCTCAAAACCTCCTTGATGTTCTCTTCTCCAAACTGCATTGTCCTCAGAGCATTCTAACACACAAAACACAGTCAACCAGCATTAAAACATATTTATACACTATTGTTCAAAAGATTGAGGTCAATAAGATTTTCTAAAGAAATTAATACTTTTAGTAAAGACTTTTTACAGTGCTACAAAAATTTATATTTCAAATAAATGCTGTTTCTTTGAACTTTCATTCATTAAATAATCCTGAGAAAAAGAGTAAAAATGTAAATGGTACTTTAGACTAATCATACAGTTGATGCTGTGACTGTCTTACCAGCACTTCCTGAAAAGTCTCTGTGTCATTAATGGCTTTGTCCTTCACACATCCTGACTGACCCAGATAACGAAAGCCCTCCGGAGGGGAAAGGGAGAACGACTCTGTGAGAAAATGAGTGCGAGCGATAAACACAGATCTTAAACAAACTGATACTGTGTAACAAACAGCACTGATTCACTGTGATACTATGACCTCCTGACCTCTCAGTCTCATGTGACAGTGACAGCAGCAGAAGGTGGCAAAACTGAGAAAACCAACACAGTTTTGCACACAAAATGATAGCAAACAGTCATCTATAAAAATTTGGATTTCAAAAGCAAATGTATGTGTTAGTGTTTAACCAGGGTTAGTGTTTATGGTCAGTGTTAACCAGGGTTGCTGTAGTAACCTACAGTAACTAAACCCATAAAAAATATTTACTTGAAATAAAATAAATGTTAACCGAAATAACATAAAATGTAATCATAACCTTTTTCTATTTCAGCTAGCTGCAAATTCAAAATATCAATAAAAACTACAGCACTGTCTCAATGATACTAAAATAACAATTGTGTCAATAAAGCCTAAATTAATTTGTTCAGATTAAACAAATTACGCCCTCTTGAGGATGTAATACTTTTAAGGCACTTTGAAGACAGGGCGATGGGTCTTCAGTCTCTGACACAAGGGTTAAAAAGAGGCTTCAAACTGAAATCTGTGGACAATGTAGACAGCCCAGGCTCACCCCTCTGTTCTGCGCTGGTTCCGGCCAGCAGAGCATAGAATATGTGATAATTCCTTTCCCCGGGATTTTGACACACAACACGATTCTGAGAGAAACACAGACAGTAAGAGTCCAACAAAGACATGATCAGTGACCCACTTAAATCACACACACACACACACACAATCATGCATGTAAAAGTTTCATGAATATAAGAAACTCACCTTTTCTAAAAGGTCTGTGTGTTGAAAATATAAAGTCAAGGCAAATGCAGAAAGAGACACTATCACTATACAGGTAATGAAATAAAGCTAAAGAGATGAACTAACTGTTGACACATCCAAACAACACACCCAACAATCCGAACAGAGGATACAGTCTGTGATTCTTCCTCCCTGGATGTTTCCATGCTGGCTGAAATGAAGCTGGATGAATTTCCCAAAGCGACTAGAGTTGTTATTATGAACTGTTCTAGCATTTCCAAATGCCTCTACTATTGGACTACAGAGACAGAGAGACAGATACAGTCATGCATATGAGTGAGCACACTGTTCATATGGAGTGTTTTGTGTTATTTAATATATGTACAAACCTGCTCTCCAGAATTGCCTCCTCTACATGAGATGATGCTCTATTTGCAGTTGAGAGCGTCACACTTTGCTGACTCATTGCAGACAGAAAGCGCAGAATCATCTTTGTGCTCTCAGTTTTACCTGCTCCACTCTCCCCACTGACACACACACAGAAAATATCAGTGCTGACAGATGAACATTAGCTGAAAGTTGTAATGAGCTGATGTGGCCAGCAGAGGGCAGTTACATTCTGGCTCTTATTCAAGGAGCCTTTCAAGATACAAGAAGCTTTGTTTCAAGCAAAATCTATTACATATAAAACATATATGTAGACTACTGTTCAAAAGTTTGGGGTCAGTAAGACGTAACATTTTTTGAAAGAAATGAACAGGACACATTAAATTGACGCAAATGTGACAGTAAAGACTTGCATTGTTACAAAAAATTAATCAGAGAATCCTAAAAAAAAATTAAATCATGCTTTCAACAAAAATATTAAGCAGCACAAATGTTTACAACATTGATACTAATCACCACTCGAATGTTTTCTGAAGGATCTTGTGACACTGAAGGCTGGAGTAATGGCTCTTGAAAATTCAGGTTTGTCATCACAGGAATAATTGCATTTTAAAATATATTAAAATAGACAAATTATTTTAAATTGTAATAATATTTCCAATATTACTGTCTTAAATGTATTTCAATTAAATTAAAATGAGCTTGTTGAGCACAACAGACTTCTTTAGAAAATAAAAAATTACCCTGAATACTTTTGTAGAGCATTACATGGCATCCACAATTAGGGCCAGCAGCCGAAGAAAATGTATTTTAATAAATAGTCTGTTGAAAGAAACTGGCGCCTGTCAACCCTTAGTGTGGTCAAACTAGGGCTGTTATTTCCATTCATTTATATGCGGTTTGCCAAATTTGCGTTTAAAACTGTGATTGTGTGATTACTTATATAAAGACATTAAATAAACATCAATTAAAATTCAATAAATATTATACAAGGCAAAAACTTGCTGTGGACAGGCAAAATAAAAATTTTAAGGGGCAATTACAGATTAAAGTGTGTAAAATTAGATACTTTTCATGCTAGGTTTAATTTTATATTTATATTCTGTTTATCTAATATATCTAATAGTTTTAACAACAGAGAAAGAGATTTGTCCCTTAGAGAAATGTCATAGGACATGTACCATATTATTGAAAAGTAAAGGTATCACTGAAAAATTATGTTGTTCATAAATGTTAAATTATTTTATGCCTGTGCAGAGTTACTTTCAGTGTTGTGTTTGTGTCCTTCTGCTTGCCCTTTTCATAAGGCAAGGCTTGTTTGTGCTCACTGTGGTTTCATCCTGCAGGTCTGGGAGTATGTATTAGAAGTATTAGATTTCCATTGAAATTCTCTATTGCGGTTTGCAAAAATGGAAAAGAAAGCGTTCTCATATTGTGTGAAGTTACAGCACGAGTTTAAGAAGTGCACTTCAGTTTCTAGGTCGATTTTTGTGCAGTAAGAGAAAAGCCTGTCTTCTTTTGGTAGCCCTATCAATGTCCGCTTGCTGAGTCGGTACATGCTCAGGGCTTTTCTTAGTCTAGGCTTGGCCACGGCGGTCAGGTATTCGGCCAATTTGTATTGGCTCGCACTAAAGCAGAAGAGAGATCTGCAGTGTGGAGAACAAACACAGCAGTCTGCCACCTTTAACCTATGCATGCTTGTGTAATGAGTGCTGCCAGGCAGCCATGAGTTTGACCTCAAACCTTTATGAGAGTCAGAGTTGAATGTTAAGGTCATGACAGAAAACTTTATAGTCTTTTATAAAATGAGAATGCAAGAGGTAAAACTCAAGAGTGCTCAAAATGAAGCCTGCAGAAACCACTGGTTAGTTAAATGCATAATGACGTGCAATGCAATACAGAAACATACCTGATGAGCACACACTGGTTGTTGGAGCGCTTCCACAGCGATCTGTAGCACTCATTAGCAATGGCATAGATGTGAGGAGGAATTTCGCCCAGGTGATGTCGACTGTATCGTTCTATGGCTGTGGCGTCATACAGATCTGACAGACTCTGATAAGGGTTTACTGCTGCTAAAATAGAGCCGATATATGTCTGCAAACAGATAGGAAAAGAATAGGAAAATAAAAACTTATTAAGTGAATAACCACATGTTTTAAACACCCTCTCCATGTCTATGACCATGCGCACATGTACGTGTGTGTTTTGGTATCTCCTGACCAACTTTTCTAACCACTGATGCAAATAGATTGGATTGGTTGTTGAGATGTTTTGATTTGAATGCCAAATAAGTGCAAATTGGCATCTAAACGGTCAAATGTTCAGGTGAGTTTAGGACATGTGACACACTCCTGCATCTCTCTTATCATATCGTATGCATGATCATATATATATATATACACATGTATGACTGAAGATGAAATTTCAGTTTATATGATATAAAACCAGATGTAAAATACATGCTGCATATATTTTCAGCTCATTCCAAAGGTGCTTAAAAGAAATAATTCATCAAAAATTGTCGTTTCAAACTTGTATGACTTTCTTCTCTGGAACACAAAAGAAGATATTTTTTTAAATGTCTGTCCTTTTGTCCATACAATAAAAACCAATGGGATTCAGTGTTGTTTTGAACTCTACTGACATTCATTATATGAACAAAAACAGTTGAAACATTACTCTTCTGTGTTTTGGCAGAGAAAGAAACATTAAGATTGATTAAAGCTTTCATCACTAGCTGTTTCGTGCTAATGTCTCAACTGAATGCAATGTCGGTTAAAATCAAATTTCTCCCACGGAATCAATAAAGGATGGTAGTTTAAATGAATTTTGCATGTCTTGTTTATGAGGTTAGTTCAGTCAAATCAGCGAGATGAATTTACACAGTAGGTTTTATAGTAATATTAATGTCAGACTGTAATTCAGTGAGAGACGGATGGAAACAGAGGTACAGTAGAGTAAGAAGTTTTAAAGCAGACATTAAGCTGTCAGTATGTGGTCTTCAGAAGGGGAAAGCCTTCTTATTGAGTCACAGGTGTTATCAGTTTGCTCAGAATGGGCTGGCGGGATTCCCTTCTTTTTTTAGGACAGGAAAAATGAAGTAATTCTTTGAAATAAAAAAAAAGTCCATTTTAAAACCAAGTTGCACTGCTGTCTCAGCGTCTAGGTGTCTACATAATCTATGCCTGGAATGGAATACTATTATGCTGCTAACAACAAATACTGCACATTATATACCATCTTCTGTTTAAAAAGCAGTATGTAAAACTGTATAAGAACAATATTTTTTCCCAATGATTTAGTTTCTTGGAAATATGGTTATTTTTCACTTTTAAAGTCAGCATGAAATCAGAAGTTAACGAATATTGCAGTGTTTATTATAATAAAATATATAGTTTATTTGTGCACATCATGGTTTTTAAAAACTTTGTATAACTTGTCACTCACATGAGATGACAGCAATTAGCAAATGACAAAAATCTAACATTTGAATCACCTTCCAAAAGAAAGAAATTATCGAGTGCCGGTCAACAATTTTTGTTCTAGACTAGAAGCCATTTAGCTTGGATATACGTCACAATAGGGAATACAAGATGATCAAGATTTTGGTTTCAAGCTGCTTTATTATTTTTTTATTATTATTTATTTTATTATAATATGATCTGAGTCACATTGACTGGAAAAAATCACAGTAAGGTATATTTTTCTTTTTCTTTGCAACCATTGGAAGCTCATATCAAGTATAAACTGCATTGTGGCACAGTCATCATACACATGCAGTTGTGCATAGTAGACATAATTGAATCTACTTTGCCAAAGACAGCATATATTGTGCCCTAATACTCCCCCAAAAAATCATGATTGTAACCCTTCCCGAAATCTCAGGTGGCCAGTGAGTGATTAATCTTTTCTGAATCATTAAAATTTTGGTGTCAGGGTGAGATTTTAAAACTTTAGCTTAAATGTGTGTTATAAATAAATAGTGCTCATAAATGGCTATTCAGATTTCATAATATAAATTCTCATATGAAACGGAATAGAGGCTCGGACCCGGAAATAGTACACGATATGGCGTGATCAAATAGATAGCGACAGACTTCCTGAACAAGGCTTACACAATGCTTAATTTGGGAAAGCATACAACTCATACCATTTCAGCCATATAAAGATATGGCAGAAATAGTAAGAGTAATAAGGTAGTATTGGACTCAAAGTGTGACACACTGCCCCAGTAAAAGCCCCCAGATGCCCCTGCGAGGGTTTATTCTCCATAAGGTCTACAGCAGCCATGTCCTTCCCATAACCTCCCCTGGGTGTGTCTGCAAATGTGTGTAACAGCACACTGAGGGGTTTAATTGGGGGTGAACGTCATCTGTATCGCTCTGTTGCTGTTGGGCTCAGTCCAATGGTGCTACTAATACCTTCATAGTTAAGAACTCATAAAGTAGACTACAGTCACAGTAAGTTAAAAGATGCACTTTTTCAGAAAGCACATTTTACATGCTGTTCCACATGCATAGACAGATGCAGTCATGAGATTGCAGTCTAGAGAGACAACTGAGAGTGAGAGCTATGCATAGTGATGCATAATAAACGACACATTACACACACACACCCTCTCAATGTTAAACTGAGTGTGTAGAGTGAGAGTTGAAACATGATCCGGCCTAACTGAAGCAGAACTATTTCCTGCTACACGCTCACACTACAGCAAAAAAAGAGGGGCTGAAAAAAGAAATAGAGAGGGAGCAATACTATGAAAAAGAGGTAAACCTCACATGCAAAAGACATTTTCTGGATCACCAGCCCCCTTGTGTGTGTATGTGTGTTTTGATGTGGGAAGCTGGCCTAGTATTTTCTGGCCAAATGTAAGGCAAAAAAAACTTACACAGCTGTTTATAATCAGAGAGGGAGCGAGAGAGCGAGAGAGAAACGTCTTTGTGTTTTAAATGCTGTGGAATCGGATCTCAGCTAGACACACACATTCCACAAGACGACACACACACACACACACACGCTCAACCAGACGCTTTTATTTTCATCATGACTTGTGTGTTTTTAATGGCATGAGAAATGTTACTGTTTATTTGTACTTAGTCTAATCACCTCTTGGAAATAAGTAAATAAACTTCTCTGTGATTTTGTGCATTCATTTTTAATATAACATTGAAGTTGAAGAAGAAATAGGCAGACATTTGACAGACCACCAAAAACGAACCACACACAAATAACACACTAATTCGTTCTGATTGCTCCCATATGTCACCAATTAGCCAATCAGTTAAGCAGACCTGTGGCGGGTGCTCTAATTAGCCAATCAATTTATTAGATTTACAAACATGGATGGGTGGGTTTTTTTTATGCGATTTTATATGAGAACATTTTAAAGATAAAGTGTGTCATTTGCACTCTACTAGTGGCACCAAATGGAATTGTAAAATAAAGACAGTTTCCTAACATTTACATGTACAACATAACATATCAAAAATAAGCTCATTGTCAAAACTAGACAATGAAGAAAAATGTGTTTATATGTGAGTTTTTATCTGGTTTTGGCACCAAAACATAAACCAACATGTGACAGACTTGTGCACACAACCTGTCAAAAT
>JADLZN010004471.1:0-71158 GCA_018155175.1 Sinocyclocheilus anophthalmus
AGAGGTAGTCCACTAAGGACATTTTTAAAACAGACACTTAACAACAAAAAACGTCTAGAAGATATACTTCTCTCTGGCTTATTGCTCACTTGACCGTGACTGTGCAGCAGTGGTGGCATGTGTGCTTACTCTTGACGGAAATGCTCTGTCATACTGCCTTCTGTACTGTGTGCTGTGTGCAGTGTTTTGGAAAATGTGAATCTGGCAGTGCCCCGTATCCGACCACATATTGTGATGGAAATGTCAGTGTTTTGGCCCGTATGAGTTTGCTTGATGTTGATACCAATAGAGAGCACGGGTGGCAGTACAATTAAAGCAGTATACACCTGTTAACTGAAGTTACTTTACTTTTTTACACTATTTCAGTTATTTTATTTATCTCACTACAAATATTTGAAACATTCCTTGAATTAGCCATTGACAGTACTGTTGGTAAACTGTCCGGCTGACTCGAGGGAGAGTTTACCCTTCTGTTCATCGACCACAATAAGCTCAACATGATCAAGGGTTCCTACCGACAAAAGTCTAGACTGACTTAGGCTGCATTTACACTAGTCTTAAAGGTCCACTGAAATTTTTAGAAACACGCAGCGTTACTCTGTGTTGACGTCATTTTAACTGAAACAGGAAGACAGGGCAGGACATATAAGCAGCCCTGCCCCTTTTTAAAATATCCAATAGCTTTCGTTTATATCACAGCTTGGGCTAGACCTGTTCAGAGCCGTTGAGCTCCGTAAAGCCGCATTTGACAGTGTATGCCAGCCACAATCTCATCCATATTGCTATAAAATATAGCATTCTGTGTAGAATTCAAATAGCTCCGATACATTTTGTGGTCTGCGCTGACTCGTGCATGTGATCCGCTCCGTGCTGTCGTGTCTCTGGACCGGATACAGAGTGGTTTGCGCTGCGGGTGGGTTGCAGTGACACCGCGCCAAACCACCTTTCTTTTCTTCCTCACTGGAACGTATTTACAACATGTTGGCATCGTCCCGTCCCCTATTAGTGCACTACGTCGCCAGTCGCTGCCACAGAAAACCCTAATATCTGTGGACAGTTTCAGCCGGCAGGCTTCAGATTTGTCTCTTTTTGTAAGATAGTAGGGGGGCGTATCGCAGTATCGGATTCTGAGAAGAGCATTTTTGATTGGACAGAAAGTTTGGATGAGAAGCTGAGTCGATGTGCCGTCACAAACACCATTTTTGATGGAAGGAGAAAAGGGAAGAAACCGTTTTGGCGGAAGTGACAACTGCAATCTTTGAATGCTTATATCTTATAAATGTGAATTTTGTCACCGTTTTGGAGCACAATGTCTTATAGATAACCTTAAGACTAACGTATTTATACTAACACCCAAAAAACTTTATTTTGATTTCATGGGGACTTTAATGCACAGATCCGATCTTTTCACCATATCTGTTTTTTTTTTGGCCCACCTGTTTACATTCACTTTAGACACGACCGGTATCCGCTGGTCTATATCATGTGTTTACAATTAATGTCACCGCTGCAACAAGATCTGTCTGCAGTTATTTCTTTCTGGACCAGTTTGGTAGACCTAAATGCGGGTTTTGACGGCCAGTGTTATTAAGAATTTTATATAATCACGATCGGAGTGGCCCCATTATAATTATAGCCGATGGACAACAGCTTCAAGGAGTTTGCAGCACAAATCTACTGCCTTAACAGATATTATAATAGAAAACATACTTTTATAAATTTGGTTAGCTATTTATCTACAGCTCGGTAGAGGTGCACTGTACAAAATGATTGTGATTAATGTTAACCAAGTATAAGACTAGTAAAATGCTACAGGTAAAACTGTTACCTGGTTACATTAATTTTCCATACTATTTCGTGAATAAATGTCATCTACATTTCAATGGATAAAATTGCCTTCAAATACTGATAAAATCAACAAAAAGAAGAAAAGGGTTTTTGGAAGTGAACAGTCATTGGTTTATAGCTGTTTACAGTGAAAAACAGAAACTGTAAATTGCCACTCCCAAATGCCTGCCTGCACTTATCCTATTTGATGTTTTTTTTTTTTGAATACTGTTTTTCATTCGTTAGTTTCTTCAAGTTGTGTACCTTAGGTTTAAAAGCGTACATCTAATGTTGTTTAATTCAATGTTTATTGACATTATTTCAGATCATTTGATGTTCCACCATGATGTGGGTTTAGTTGGTTTGTGTGAACTGGACTGGGCCCTTCTATATATAAATATTGCCCTCACTACGTAGGAAGGCTGTTAAATGATAGGCTTTGTTTCATCGTGTGACTTTCTCATCACCACTAGTTTTTGGTTGCTATCAGTGCATTACAATGGTTCAAAACAAATATTAACACTTCAATATGTTGGTTTAACATTACATCAGTTAATGAAATACGGTCTTTTATTGTGAATTTAAGTCAAGTCTCTAAAACCTAAAATGTTGCCTGTTCCGTATAGTTTATTAACGGTGAAGTTCGTGGCAACCACAGCTGCCGGTAGATATTTAAACTGAAATGACACAGGTTGGTTTTTAAGTGTAGAATTCTTCGTGAAATAGATCTTTAGTGAAATAAGTACGCCAAGATGATATATATTGTAATGAATTCAAAATATTTACGAAGAAGAGAGTAGCAGAAAACGCACAAGACCAGTGTGAAGCATTGCGAAATGAAGCTTGTTGTTTAAATTCAAAAACTGCTAAGTTATCAACCTCATTGCTGAAGATATAATGTATGCTGTTTCGCTGTTGTATTTATACAATCCGAGCAAGGGGTTGAAACCCACTCCGTGGCATGTCAAATTTTTTTTTTAAGTTTCCATCGTAATAAATTCGAGAGGCTTCCACACACACCCGGCATGAAACACAATCTTATGGGCAAACGAGGTCGACAATTGGGAGTTCGTAGCGAGGAAACGGATTCATTCAAGTATTAGTTTATATATTGTGCTGTTCATTACGATACAAAAAATCGTTGTCAAGCAACTTAAAAAAGAAATTTAGTGTCTACAGATATTTGTATCGGAGTGCGTTTTCGTTATATAGAGTGGTCGGATTATATGTATCTGATTAAAATCCACATTTTGAAGTGGCTCAGATCGGATGCGAAAACATCAGATATTGTGCAGATTTGTGTGTTTACACATGTGCAACAAATTCCAATCTGTGTTAGATGTGAGCAAAAAAAATCTGATTTTTTTTGTGCCAGTGTAAACGCAGACTTGAGACTTACGATTGGCGGGTAGCTATTGGGTTAAACACCTATGGCTGATTAAGGCTTCGTGGATCACTAGCAACTTGTTTGAGAGGTAAACTGCTGCAGGCAAGTGGATTTCCAGGGAGCAGGATTGGACTCATTCAAAACCTGATGATCATGTTCTGCTGCATGATTTGAAAATTATCCAAAAAGCATCTTGTGCTTCAGTGAAAGCAAGAGAATTTGACCATCTTTACAAATTAGTTCTTTTTTTTGATCAGTGATCTGGTGCTGAATTTTAAATCTGTTTTATTCATTTTACGTCATTGATTGTTTGTTTTAAATTTCTGTTGTACGTCCTGCTTTACATTAGATATTGAATCTCAAAGTTTCGGCGTGGTCTTCGATGTTTGGATCCCGCTGGATGTCGATGTGATGGACATAATGTGATCAGTAAATGAATCTCGTACAGTCTAATGCTGATTTGCTCTTTAGAGATGGATCCAATCTTGTGGACTTCACCTATGTGGAGAATGTAGTTCATGGGCATATTTTAGCAGCTGAACACCTGAAGGCTGATTCTCCGCTCTGCGGTCAGGTAAGGAATGTGTGTGAAAGAGAATGTGAGAGACTGAATGATTGCGAGATGTTTCTATACATGCATTCATGAGATCTAATCCCACGATGTTGTGTGTGTGTGTGTGTGGTGAATGTCTAAAAACACGCAAGGACATGAATGATGCATCAGGCTTTGACATTCCATTTCCAGGGAAACCCATTAATAACAAAAGCACTCTCAAATCTCTCATAGGGGCTTTCAGTCATTCATTAAATGCAGCAATGGTCAAAAAAGCTTGCAATATGCAGTTTTTATACAGATCTTGAGAGACCTTGAATTTTGTCATGTAATTGTAACTGTTAAATTACCTAAATGCTCTAAAAAAAAAAATAGAAAGTGTTTTAGTGTGATGCTAAAAATAATAAAGCTGGCTGACTGTGTTCGTTTTTTGTAAGATGTCCTGTAGCCAATAGGAGCTTGGCACAGTTGGGCTAGTGTTTTTTTTTAAACTAAACTAAGCTAGCCAAAACTAGCGGTTACATTAACTAACTGTAACTAGCCAATAGGAATGTATCGTCAGAATTTTGTAGTAACCCAAATTGACAAGCTAAATAACTGCTAATAGTACGTTTCATTATCATAAATGTACTTTTACCTGTGTGGCCTTACCTATTGCATGTAATATGAGATGCTAATTTGTTATGAGAGAGGCTACCATGCATTGAGGTCTGTATCAGTAACAACAAACCCCAGTAGCTAAACCCATTAAGTAAGGTTACTTGACGCATTACGAAAAATGGCTGCCGCAAACACCTTAGACCAGCACCCTGACATAGCAACACATTTGCAATTTAATGGAAAAAATGTTTAAAACCTCCCATAATCTATGTGTTCTGTGGCTAATGTTGTTCACAATGGTATAGGGTGAACTGTTCCATTGAACCTGTGGCCACAAATTAACATTTTGCCACCAGTGTTGTGGGAAAGTTACTTTTAAAAGTAAAAGTAATGCATTACAATATTGCATTAAACTTTTTATGGAAAGTAACGTATTTCCAAAAAACGTTTAATTGTCATCTGGGCTGGGCTTGCTTATTTGTAGTGTTTTTTTTAATTACAAAAAAACCCAAAAGTTATTTTTTTTGGCAACTGTAAAGGCCCTTTCACACCTAAAGAGAAATTAATAAGTCTCAGGCTGAAATAAACTCCCAATTTCTCTCACACGGGGACAGAAAGGGACTTTATGCATTACTTATTTGAAAGAGTATCTCAGATATTTCGTTTTAAATTTAAAAGTAATTTGTTACTTTACTAGTTACTTGAAAAATGTAATCTGATTACGAAGCTCGCGTTACCCCAAACACTGTTTGCCACTACTGGGAAACAGCTCTTTGGCGAACCTTTATGTTGTATTTAAGCATTTAATACAAACGCCTTGAATAAGTGGAGTTTGCATTTTTCCATATGAAAACAAATAAGAAAATTTAGTTTAAAGGGGTCATATGATGCTGCTAAAAAGAACATTATTTGGTGTAATTAAATGTTTTTATGTGGTTTAAGGTTAAAAAAACATTCTTTTCCACATACTGTACATTATGTTTCTCCTCTATGCCCTGCCTTTCTGAAACGCTGTCTGAAAAAGCGAGGTGTGCTGTGATTAGCCAGAGATCCAGTGCATTGTGATTGGCCGAAATACCTCAAGTGTGTGACGAAAATGTTACACCCCTCACCATAACTGTTGATGCCTCTGTCATTAACAGAGCGAATGAATAATCAAAAAACATTAAACCACCTTCTAAAGATGGCATTCATTGCATCCCTTGGTGACATAAATTATGGATTATAGATGACGTTTACTGTATTTTTGACACGTAAAAACAAAAACCATGTCTGCATTTGTGTCATTAGGAGAAAGGCACCCACAACAAGTCTGACTCTCACTGCTCAAGAATCGCGTTTGATCGTTCAGTGGCCCAAATCCGTTACATAGGAAAATTGTACTTACAGTCTGTGAGATCAACAGGCCGGCCATTGTAGTCTAACTCTCCAGATCAGAACAGTCCTCCCGCATAAATTGGCTGCCACCTCTGATATTGGGTTGAAAGCTGTGCTGGAACAGTGCTTGTAATCAACTAAAACCATGAATTTCAGTCATGTCCACTATTGGAAGACCCAAGACAAGATAGTTTCGCTTATCACAATGAACACACAGCATCGTTCCGGACATGCGGGGCGTGGCAGCACAATATTACACGCTGAGATGCTTTTTGCATGAACATTTGGGCGGCATTACGCATATATATTTCCACATTGTGACGTAGACATGTGGGGCGTGTTTAAACGAGGCGTTTTAGGCGGGCATGAAACAGATCTCAACTTATTGTATAAACGAATCTCTTGGGTTGAGACTCCTAGCTGTGCAACTTTAGGCATCTATCTATTCACTGGAACCGCTTTAACACCGCCGAAGAGAAACAAGGAAAACTTGAAATCGCATCATATTAACCCCTCGAAATTGTTACAACCTTTAACCCAGTGGTGTCCAAACTCGGTCCTGGAGGGCCGTGTCCTGCAGAGTTTAGTTCTAACCCTAATCAAACACACCTAAACCAGCTAATAAAGCTCTTACTAGGCATACTAGAAACATCCATGCAGGTGTGTTGAGGCAAGTTGGAGCAAAACTCTGCAGGACACCGACCCTCCATACCGAGTTTGGGCACCCCTGATTAAACTGTGCTAAAAAAACCTGCATGCATTCAAGTTCAGTGTCCATTAACTGACATGCAGGGCCCGTTTTATTTACCAAATCACATAACCAACGATGAGCCGGTGCGTTTCTGGGACTTCATGTCTCAGATTCTGGAGGGTCTGGGCTACAGTGCTCCGCGATACCACCTGCCCTACACACTGGTCTATGGGATAGCCCTGCTGCTGTGGCTGATCGCTTTGGTACTGCGGCCTCTGATCCGGATCAATCCCACCTTCTCCCCTATGAGAGTAGCTCTGGCTGGCACCCACCACTACTACAGCTGCGCTCGGGCCAAGAAGGACATGGGTTACCAGCCTCCTGTTGCTCTACGCTCCAAGTTAACCGAGAGGCAAATACCGTGCCGGACAGCATGTTCGTAGCTACCACCGCATCTACGGAAGTAGCGTCACGCCACACCGTCCAAGAGAGCGAGCTTGGGTATGTGTCTATTGAAATAACTCTACCTGTGTTTTCACCCGAACTTGCCAATCACTGAGCGTTCTCCGTGATCCGTAATCAGGGGGGTAGGATTACACCGGTGTTTACTAGTCTATATAACAATGCACTTAAATCATTCCTATTCTGAATGTGCTTTTACCAGCTTGACCAAGCATGCGCGTATCAACAGTGAATGGTGATTCAGATGGCCAATGTAACATTTGTCATCATTTCTGCCTATTGGTCCAAAAAATCAGAGTTTATGAACGGCTATTCAGTTTTTTTCGTAATAATTTTCAAATAACAGTTTGGTCGTACATGTTCCTTATTTGGATACCTAAAATAAAATGGCAATTTGCATTGCTCCAATTTTACCAAATGTAAGTTTTTGTGTGGATAATTCAACAACGACTTAGTATTATTTATCCGACCCGCAGTTCAAACCCGTAATACTTTGGTTGCTCTTTGAAACATTTATTCACTATAGCACTGTTGAGCCATAAAAAAATTAATACAATATGGATGTATTTGCATTACCATGTGACCATGACTTTGATCTTTGTGATGGGTAAAGTTCAATAAAATTCAGTTGTGCGAATTTTTCCCTTTCAAGTGAAACAGATATTCTATGATGTGTAAAGGACGGTTATATTTAATATTTGTCTCCATCAAGGATTTTGTCAAATTCAAAAAAGAGGCAGTTCCATAAAATATGGAGCCAGCACCCGAACTGCTACGTGCGTTCTAATTTAAATTGAAATTACAATAACACATGCAATCCATTACTGCATTCATTAAATGGAAAGAGTGGAAAGACCGTTAACAAATTCTAGTTTCCGGAAAATGTAAATTATAAAAGAATATAGGTCAATGACGGTAGATCCATCGTGTATCCGTAATAGGTAATTATTGTGATGCATATACAATCTCGCGTGCTAACTGAATTTTTTTTCTCTGCCCACTTCAGCTCCCTATCCTCACTTCAGTCCCATAGGAATATAACTATTATCATAGTCATGCTAGCCCTCTATTCGTGAGCTTTTATCTATGCACATTGCCTGACACAGCAATTGTTCCCTAATGATGATTTTGCAATTCGCAGCAGGCGTTGGAATGGGAAGGTGGGGTTGTTGATTACAGATGGTGGCGCTGAGATACTCCACTCGCAGAAACTGAATCTATATTCACTATATGACTCAGAATCGTGACAAACCCAGTTCCTTTCCGTTAGCGTATGTGTAACCCATGGGAAAGCCACATCAGGCCGTTAGCTTTCTCGCTGTTTTCGAAGGGGTGTGATTGCGTCTGATGGCAGCAGAACGCTTGGTATCATAGTGGGGTGTTAGTGAGTATCCTAGATCTGTACACACCCCACTGTTTTAAACGTGTACTCTTTGTGGGATCAGTCCCTTAGTCAAAGCCTCATGTTGCAAGCGTAGCGTGTGAGCTTATTTGTGAGATATTTATACCTCGCGACCTCACATCTATCTGATCATACTTCCACAGCTTTAGAGACCATAGAAAATGGGTTCTAGTCCAATTAACAAATTCATGTTCTTAATACATGACGACGTACAGAGCACACTTTCTTATTTACAATCGAGACATTTCTTAATCCATTATAGAATTTGTCTGCGTCGTTGTCCTCTTGGTTACCACTCTTCTTCTCCTCCAAAAACCAAAGGGAAAGCTCATATTTTAAAACCTACTGCACAGCACGTTGTTTTTAAATATTCATATTCTTCGAAACGCCGCATTTTAGTCCACCACAATCGTTTTCTCCTCTGAATCGTGTGGTGCTCCCCACAGCTAGGTTGTTGTCATGTGATGTCTTGTCCAGCTGGCCTTATGCAACAATCTGTTTCGTGAAATGATCATGTCAGTCCTCACACACCCGACTGGTACCACCCCAGAAAAAACTTTTAAATCGCTTCTTTTTTCGTTTTTTGTTATTATATCGGCTATTGCAGTGACTCAAGGTTTAGTTAATACCTATCCAAGTGCTTTTTCGTGCTTAAAAATGTTCTTCTTCCCCTCCAAAGCTTCTGCGTCACAGTCCAGTATCTACAAAGATCGTACTCTTTTTTCAATGTAAAAATTTTTCGTCAATTTTTTTTAAGTAGATTTTTACAGCTGCGGTGATTTTTACTAATACTGTGTTCCTTCACGCTCTTGTCCTGCTCATGTCTGACATCGCTTATGCTCATCATATGATACGCTCTCTAATCTGTCACTCCGCGTAGTTGCCCTCGGCAACAGCCCCCTAGCTCCTCCTCAGCTTCTATGTTTGGAGGTGCTCCCCTTATTAGCAACCATACCCCATGCCACCCTTCTGGTCATACTCTTCTGCTCAGTATTGTTCTAATGAAGCTGTATCTTTTGTGCCAGTCACGCAAGACGGCCGTTAATCCCTCGATTCGGCAACCTTCTATCAGTACAATCTTGTCCTACTGTGGCATTGCGATTTGCTCTTGAATTATGAGAGAGCATAGTTCATAGAATTCAACAAACAGAAGTGGGAAGTAATCTCGTCCTCCTATCACAAAACAAAAAATCTGGAAAAAAAAAAAAAAATAAACAATGCAAGCCCCACATAAACCCAACTAAAAAAAAGAAAACTAAAAGGGCAATGAACCCCATATGCAGCACAAAACATGCAGTACAGCACACCCACACCCACACACACATCGCTCACAGCACACACCCTCCCCGACACACACACACAGGTCAACCCCTACATAGGTTTGGTTGACACTGGGCCTACGACTGGCCTTCAGCTGGGTCTGTGCCCAAGACCCTTACCGCTCGCTAGAGGAGAATGAGCTGTCAGTGACCACCTCCCCTTAATGAGTGTTGTGTGTGTGTGTGTGTTATAGTACTATTGACTTCACTCACACGTCATAGTCAGCCGAAATCACACCCACACGGTGCTCAGTACATCTGCCACCATACTGCAGCTAAACGGACATTAATAAGGTAGGTCATCTGTTCCTTTTGAGGAAACTTTACAAACTGCTCGTTTCTGATGTGTTCTGAGACTATTTGGGGTTGGCAACTACTTATTGATGACTTTTTAATATATATCCGCTGCTTCAATCTGTAAAACCTGATATACAGCAGAGTTAAAGTGTTTTTTTGCCTTCATATCTTTGATTTGGCATTCACTCTGTCACTGTCACGATCACCGTTCAAGCATGTTTGGTCTTGCACAAGCTGTGTTGACTCTTGAAGGTCGTTTTGTGTCACTATGGTGCAATGAGGACTATAGGAACGATTTTGGCTTTATGGACTTTACTTTAGAAAATTTATTTGCTAGTAATAAGTCTTATTGCTTAGTGCAGACATGAAGCTTGAATTTGGACCTTGTATATCATAGTTTCTCTTATGTCATTGATCATTAGAATGCATATTGTTCAGGCAAACTAACTGTGGTTGATTTTAAACTCTGTTTTAAAGATTGAAATAATAATGTAGTGTTAATACTATATAATACACTGTATAGGCTAATGTTCAGGACATAACGTAAGGGACATAATGAATGATCAGGTGTTCAGATTTTGTCGTCAGATTGTGTGTGTTCAGTATTACAGATCCCTACAATTGTCCTCAGCTTCCAAACCCACTTGATTAAATTAACAGAAATATGAATGATTTATGGGCTATGTCGTAATTTGTAAAGTAATTTGACTTGTGTAACTGAAACCATGCCAGCATGCCATCAACATGACTCTCCAACTTCCCTGTTTTCTATGTTGGATGGAATAAATCTGTCAGTTTCTTGGAGAATTTCCTGAATGATTTTTTTTTTAGTTTGTGGGAATTTCTTCAAAGGGAAGTTGTGTAACATTTTTTGTTTGGCAGTCTCATAATGAGAAATATATATTGTGGTAGTTTAGCCTTCTAACAATTCATCCTTCAATCCCTTTGTGACCTAGCTCAATATTATTCAGAAGTGCATCACATGATCAACACGATCAGCATTTTATCTACTCAACCAAGCGCTACCATCGTTCAATAAGCATCGGGATGGTTGAGTAAAGATTGTTTATATGCCGTTATTGGTTCAAACGGATTCCCCAACTGGCTTGGCTAGTCATTTGTGTTCAGTGGTATATATCTCACCCTAGTTCGCCAACGATGAAAAACCGTAATATTGTGACTTTATCCTATATCACAGTTTTAAAAAAAAAAGTTTTCCTCTCCTTCACCTAAATTCAGTGATCCTTTCAGAAAATCATCTAATATGCTGTTTTTGATGCTTGATCTTTATATTTTAATGCACCTTCGTTGCATTGTCAGTATTTTCTATTTTGACAAAAATGTACCATGTAAATGAAAAAACGATAAATATAATGAATACAAATGTTTACTTTCCGTGTTTTTTAACGACTGACCTCTTTTTTTAATCCAGGTGTCTTTTGAGGCAGTTTTTAGAACTTTTTGACTAAAGAATGTCCAAAGGTAAGTTCCAATAACCAGTGTTTCAAACGGAGTCAAACTGTCAGTGTCTGTGCATAAGTCAGAGCTATTAATTTATGGCATTCCACTCGACCAAAACAATGATGTCCTGCGTCACAGCATCAAATCCTGTCATGCCACATGTCACACATTGCTTAAAGGGGTCATATGATGCTGCTAAAAAGAAACATTATTTTGTTTATTTGGTGTAATGAAATGTGTTCATGCGGTTTAAGGTTAAAAAACACATTCTTTTCCACATACTGTACCATTATTGTTTCTCCTCTATGCCCCGCCTTTCTGAATCGCGTTGATTTTTTACAAAGCTCATCGTTTTGAAAAGAGAGGTTTGCTCTGATTGGCCAGCTTTCTAGTGCGTTGTGATTGGCCGAATACCTCAAGCGTGTGACGGAAATGTTACGCCCCTCACCATACTGTGATGATGCCCTGTCAGGCCGGAGCGACGAGACAAAAACATGAAAACCCATTATAAACCAGGCATTTGTTGCATCCAGGGGGAAATAATTACTGATTATAATGACTTGTACTGTTTTTTTACGTGTTGCGTTGCATTGCATCGCGCTGCGTAAACATAAAACCCATGTCTGCATTTGTGATAGGAGAAAACAAGCCTACTCTACACTGCTCAAAAAACTCACGTTTGAATCGTCATTGGCAAATTCTTTAAATATAAAAACACGTACTTACAGTCTGTGAGTCAAAACAGCCGGCATTGTAGTCTACTCTACAAGAGCAGGAACGTCCTCCATAATGTGCTGCACAGCATCTGAAAATATTTGGTTGAACTGTTCTGGAACAGTGTTTTAGATACAACTTACCACTGATTTCTAGTCGTGTCCTGTTTTGGAAGAACAAACAAAGTAGTTTCACTAGAGTTGAGCATAGCAGTGGGCTGGAGCACGCTAGGCCGGCGGATTTTCAACGAAGGGCATCCGTTGGGACAAAGCCTTGCGGATACCACATGTGACGACCCCGGGCTGGAGCTGATCCGGCTATCCACAGCGCGAAGTTGAAGTATTTCCTCAGCGACTAGCACGGATCAGCTCTAGGCATGACAAGGCGGATATCTTCCTCTTTTGGAAGGCCAAACAAAGTAGTTTCGCTTTCACAACGAAACACACAGCGCCTTCACGACATGGCGGGAGCAGCAACAACAATACTACAGCTAGAATAAGTTACGCCTTCTTTCTTTGCGTGCGCATTTGGGCGGTGTTATGCAAATCTTACCACATTTTGACGTAGACATGTGGGGGCGTGTTTAGAACGAGCCGTTTTAGGTAGGTGTGGTTGACTCTTATCTTTTATAAAGAATATATCTTTGGATTTGGACTTTAGATCTTTGCAACTTTACAGATCTGCTTTATGCACAAAGAGCTTGTAACACTCCAAAGAGAAAGTAAAAATTTCAATCGCATCATATGACCCCTTTAACACACTCCACTTTCAGTTACACTTGTTTTCTTTAAATTCTAAGTACTCATCACATTGTCTCTTACAACTGTTACCACTGATGCAATCAACTTTTGGCTCAATGCAGTGATATCAAGATATGTTTTTATGTGTTTGTGTATGATAAGCTCTGGACTGTCTTGATTTCAGAGGCGGACAGACAGTCGGTTTTGCGGACCGCAAAGGTCCGCACCGCTCTGAAAGGAGACAACAGCTGGATACAGAGACGAGCACTAGAAGATCTTGAGAATGAGGAGGAGGAGAAACCATGGTGAGAAATAAATATGATAACAAATCTTAAAGTTTAAAGTTCACAGTACAGTTTGTCTAACACGTTCTCTTGTAGGATCGCTGAAGTGCGAGCAAACCGCTCAAATGGTGAGCTTGAAGAAACGAGTACTGTTTCATCACCCACGGCCAGTGCGCCCCAGCCCAGCTCCGACACAGACAAGTATGCATTATTACTCTCCATGAGGTCTACTTTTACATTTATTCATTTAGCAGGCCAAAGTGACCTACAAACGTGGAAAATGGCAGTAGAGCATGGTAAAGAGTCATTTGTGTACTGTGAAGTGTTCTTTTGGGTTCATTGAAGACCTAACCACTGCATTTTGACTCATTTTCAGAGATTCGAGGTAGAAGGGCAATGTCGTAGTCCAGTGTAGAAATGACAAAAGATCAGATAAGGAGACGTGCAGCATTAAAAAAACAAAACAACAGCTACATGACTGGCTGTCCTTGGTAATCTGAAGTTTAGATGGTGGTCAAACACTATCCCCAACTTTCTGGCAGACCTGGATGGTGTTCTCATTTGTGAACCTTGCTGAATGGTGAATGGTAAATTGCTAGACTGGCTTTAGTGTAGAAACCTATCGTCCACTGTCATCAACCTAGAATCTGACAATGTTGGTGATGATTCTGGGCTCGCTGAGGATGCTGTGAGGAAAGATCACACAAGTTGCTGGATTCAGTTTTGTGCTTCTGGACAACCGTGAACATCATTCATGAGTATCAATAAAAAGAACTCGTCCAGTTGATCTGCCTCAGCTACCCGTATAACTCCTATTTCTATGCTTAGTTAAGCTGCCCTATGATGCTTATATAGTTATATTTGAACCGCAAGGACCGCCTCCATCATTTCCATGTTGCACACGGAAAAGTAAAAGGAAATAAACTAATAAGTAAATAAATACACATGGGAATAACTCGATATAAAAATAAGCACATAAATATAAACATTTATGAATGCATAAAAATAAATAAAAGAAATTAATAAAATTACAAATAATAAAAATACATACTGGTGGACTGTATAACGAAAAATGATACCATAAACACGAGTTCGAAAAGGGGGATTAGTATAAAGTAAGCCGCCACAAGTAAGATTAAAACGATAGTAGTAATTTTAGCCAATTCCGAATAAGAATACGTATCTTAATTGAGGTTAATTGCACAATATGCTACAGTATACAACAACATACATATTCATACTCTATTAGTCGGGAATTGAAAATACTACCACAAACTAAAACAATGACAACCCTTCTCACAAATCAATTACACACAAATCGAACTAGTCAGTACGATATCATAAAAGCCAGACCATCCCAACCACACACACCAAACAAGCAGAGTCGAAACAAGAGCACATGACATAATACAACCGACGCCAACTGAGATACCAACATAGCGGCTATTCAATATCGGAAACCAACCCAAAAGAAGAGAATAAAGAGGTAAGAAAAAAATCAAAATAAAGACTTGATAAAAAATATCATTGCATAAATTCAAGCCTAATTGATTTAGTTAGTTTTACATTTATTTTACATTTTTTATGATTATGTAATTTTATTTACTTATTCTTTATTATTTTATCACATAAAGTTAGATATTGCTTTTTATAGCTTATTCCTTAGTCTTTACTTGAGTATTTATTTCCTTTACTTTTCCTTGCAACATGGAAGAGGATGTTCTGCGTTCAATCTCACATATATAGCATCATAGTCACTTCTACTAAGCATAGAATGATTTTTTACGGACATCAACTGGAGAGTTCTTTTTATTGATACTCATGAATGATGTTCACGGTTGTCCAGAAGCACAAAACTGAATCCAGCAACTTGTGTGATCTTTCCTCACAGCATCCTCAGCGAGCCCAGAATCATCACCAACATTGTCAGATTCTAGGTTGATGACAGTGGACGATAGGTTTCTACACTAAAGCCAGTCTAGCAATTTACCATTCACCATTCAGCAAGGTTCACAAATGAGAACACCATCCAGGTCTGCCAGAAAGTTGGGGATAGTGTTTGACCACCATCTAAACTTCAGATTACCAAGGACAGCCAGTCATGTAGCTGTTGTTTTGTTTTTTTAATGCTGCACGTCTCCTTATCTGATCTTTTGTCATTTCTACACTGGACTACGACATTGCCCTTCTACCTCGAATCTCTGAAAATGAGTCAAAATGCAGTGGTTAGGTCTTCAATGAACCCAAAAGAACACTTCACAGTACACAAATGACTCTTTACCATGCTCTACTGCCATTTTCCACGTTTGTAGGTCACTTTGGCCTGCTAAATGAATAAATGTAAAAGTAGACCTCATGGAGAGTAATAATGCATACTTGTCTGTGTCGGAGCTGGGCTGGGGCGCACTGGCCGTGGGTGATGAAACAGTACTCGTTTCTTCAAGCTCACCATTTGAGCGGTTTGCTCGCACTTCAGCGATCCTACAAGAGAACGTGTTAGACAAACTGTACTGTGAACTTTAAACTTTAAGATTTGTTATCATATTTATTTCTCACCATGGTTTCTCCTCCTCCTCATTCTCAAGATCTTCTAGTGCTCGTCTCTGTATCCAGCTGTTGTCTCCTTTCAGAGCGGTGCGGACCTTTGCGGTCCGCAAAACCGACTGTCTGTCCGCCTCTGAAATCAAGACAGTCCAGAGCTTATCATACACAAACACATAAAAACATATCTTGATATCACTGCATTGAGCCAAAAGTTGATTGCATCAGTGGTAACAGTTGTAAGAGACAATGTGATGAGTACTTAGAATTTAAAGAAAACAAGTGTAACTGAAATGGCGTGTTGTTAAGGGGTCATATGATGCGATTTCAGTTTCTCTTTCTCTTGGAGTTTTACAAGCTCTTGTGATAAAGAGACTTAAAGTTGCAAAGACTAAAGTCTCAATCCAAAGAGATATTCTTCATAAAAGTTAAGAGTCAACCACGCCTACCTAAAACGGCTCGTTCACGCCCCCACATGTCTACATCACTATGTGGGAAGATTTGCATAACGCTGCCTAAATGTTCATGCAAAGAAAGAAGGTGTATCTTTTATTCTCGCTGTAGTATTTTTGTTGCCGCCGGCGCCATGTCGTGAAGACTCTGTGTTTCTTTGTGAAAGCGAACTACTTTGTTTGGTCTTCCAAAAGAGACGATATCTGCTTCGCCATGCCTAGAGCTGATCCGTTCTGGTCACTGAGGAAATACATCAACTACACGCTGTTGTATAGCCGACATCTCCAGCCGTGGTCGTCACATTGGTTCCGCAGCCCACGGATGCTCCTTCTTGAATCGAGGAGCCGGCCTCGCCGTTTCAAGCCCACTGCTCGCTCACTCTAGAAACTACTTTTTTTTTGGCCTTCCAAAAGAGGACACTACTAGAATTCAGTGGTTAAGTTGTATTTACACTGTTCCAGAACAGTTCAACCCAAATATTCAGATGTGTGCAGCCCATTTTATGGAGGACTGTTTCCTGATCCTGTAGAGTAGACTACAATGCTGGCTGTTCTGTCTCACAGACTGTAAGTACGTTTTTATATTTAAAGATTTTGCCACTGACGATTCAAACACGAGATTTGAGCAGTGTAGAGTAGCACTTGTAGTTTGTCATTTCTCCGATCAAATGCAGACATGGTTTTATGTTTACTCGGCGTGATTCAACGCAACGCGTAAAAAGACAGTATAAGTCATTATAATCCGAAATTTATGTCCCCACTGGATGAACAAATGCCTCGTTTATAATGGGTTTTCATGTTTTGTCTCGTCGCTCCAGCCGGACAAGGCATCACAATATGGTAAGGAGCGTAACATTTCCGTCACACGCTGAGGTATTCGGCCAATCACAACGCACTGGATTAGCTGGCCAATCAGAGCACACCTCGTTTTTCAGACTGATGAGCTTTGTAAATATCGACGCGTTTCAGAAAGGCGGGGCTAGAGGAGAAACAATAATGTACCTATGTGGAAAATAATGTGTTTTTTAACTTTAACCGCATAGACATTTCCTACACCAAATAAACAAATAATGGTTCTTTTTAAGCAGGCATCATAGACCCCTTTAAGCAATGTGTGACATGTGGCATGACAGGATTTGATGCTGTGACGCAGGACATCATTGTTTTGGTCGAGTGGAATGCCATAAATTAATAGCTCTGACTTATGCACAGACACTGACAGTTTGACTCCGTTTGAAACACTGGTTATTGGAACTTACCTTTGGACATTCTTTAGTCAAAAAGTTCTAAAAACTGCCTCAAAAGACACCTGGATTAAAAAAAGAGGTCAGTCGTTAAAAAACACGGAAAGTAAACATTTGTATTCATTATATTTATCGTTTTTTCATTTACATGGTACATTTTTGTCAAAATAGAAAATACTGACAATGCAACGAAGGTGCATTAAAATATAAAGATCAAGCATCAAATCAGCATTTCGAATGATTTCTGAAGATCACTTTTAGGGAAAACTTTTAAATGGAAATAATATTCACAATATTACTGTTTTTTAACTGTATTTTTGATCACATAAATGCAACCTTGGAGATCATTAAAAAAAAAATCTTACCAACACCAGACTTTTGAAATGGTAGTGTTTATTAATTAACTAGTTGATTAATATGAATTATTGAATTTGTTTTTTTAAGTAATAATCCCCAAATATACAGTGAATTACATGCCACAAATGATAAATTGTAGGTTCACAAAGGTGATGAATTGTTAGAAGGCTAAACTACCACAATATATATTTCTCATTATGAGACTGCCAAACAAAAAATGTTACACAACTTCCCTTTGAAGAAATTCCCACAAACTAAAAAAAAAATCATTCAGGAAATTCTCCAAGAAACTGACAGATTTATTCCATCCAACATAGAAAACAGGGAAGTTGGAGAGTCATGTTGATGGCATGCTGGCATGGTTTCAGTTACACAAGTCAAATTACTTTACAAATTACGACATAGCCCATAAATCATTCATATTTCTGTTAATTTAATCAAGTTGTTTTGAACCTAAGACTCTGTAGGGATCTGTAATACTGAACACACACAATCTGACGACAAAATCTGAACACCTGATCATTCATTATGTCCCTTACGTTATGTCCTGAACATTAGCCTATACAGTGTATTATATAGTATTAACACTACATTATTATTTCAATCTTTAAAACAGAGTTTAAAATCAACCACAGTTAGTTTGCCTGAACAATATGCATTCTAATGATCAATGACATAAGAGAAACTATGATATACAAGGTCCAAATTCAAGCTTCATGTCTGCACTAAGCAATAAGACTTATTACTAGCAAATAAATTTTCTAAAGTAAAGTCCATAAAGCCAAAATCGTTCCTATAGTCCTCATTGCACCATAGTGACACAAAACGACCTTCAAGAGTCAACACAGCTTGTGCAAGACCAAACATGCTTGAACGGTGATCGTGACAGTGACAGAGTGAATGCCAAATCAAAGATATGAAGGCAAAAAAACACTTTAACTCTGCTGTATATCAGGTTTTACAGATTGAAGCAGCGGATATATATTAAAAAGTCATCAATAAGTAGTTGCCAACCCCAAATAGTCTCAGAACACATCAGAAACGAGCAGTTTGTAAAGTTTCCTCAAAAGGAACAGATGACCTACCTTATTAATGTCCGTTTAGCTGCAGTATGGTGGCAGATGTACTGAGCAGTGCTGGTGATTTCGGCTGACTGATTGTGAGTTCAGTCAATAAACACACACACACACACACTCCTTCATCAGGGAGGTGTTCCTGGGGACGCTCTCTCCTCTAGCGATCAGGTAAGGGTGTGGGTCCAGACCAGCTCATCGACCATTCGGGTAGGCCAGGTCAACCAACTATAGGTGTGTACCTGTGTGTGTTGTGTGTGGTGGTGTGTGTCCCCTGTGTGTGTGTGTGTGTGTGTGTGTACTTCATGTTTTGGCTGCAATGGGAGGAGAGATACTCTCCCACCTTTATTTGTTGAATTCTACTGAATTATAGCCCAAATTCAAACAAATCTGCATCCCATAAAATCTGAACTTGAATCGAGATAACTGCCTCCTGCGTGACTCAAAGACAGCTCATAATCAATATGCAAGCTCATAAGGTGTTCCTGTGGGTCTGTTCTAGAAAAGCCTCCAAAAATAACAGCTTGTGCCACATACTACAGACAGATTTGAAGTCAATGATGAATAAGGATGTCAGAAATGACAAAAAAAATGTAAATCCCTGAAAAATCTACTTTAAAAAAAAAATTTGACGAAATTTTACATTTGAAAAAGTAATCTTTGTATTCTTGATTCAGAAGTCTTTGAAAAACATTTTTAACAAAAGTTTGGATTTAATAACCTTGTAGCAAACCAATTAAAAAAAAAAAAAAAGCGATTTAAAAAGTTTTTTTCTGGGGTTGTACCATTTGATGAGGACCTGAAATGATATTTCAGAAACAGAGTCTGATTGGCCTTGACATACATCACATGACAACAAAATAGCTTGGCTACACCACACTGACTTCAGAGGAAATCATTTTGGTGGACAAAATGGCTTTTCAAATATGAATATTTTAAAACAAAACTGCTTTGCAGTAGGTTTTTAAAATATTGAGCTTACATTTTTGTTTTTTGAGAGAGAGTTTTAACAGCTTGACAAAGCAAATTTCTAATTATTAAAAATTCCGATTTTAAATCAGAAATGTGTATTCATGTCATTGTATTTAAGAACATGAATTTTTATAATGAATAGACCCATTTTTATATTGATTTTCTAAAGCTTTGAATTATGATAGATATGATCGATTTACACAATAAAAAGCTCACACGCTGTAGACTTTCTAAAGTATTGCCTACTAACTGCTTACATAAACTTGTCACTGATAACTCGGTGTTCACTGGAGGTGAACAGATGAGTCAGTGCCTTGAAATAAAGACTGTGGGACTGATCCAAAGCACACCGTTTAAAACAGGTGGGGTGTGTACAGTCTCTAGGATACTCACTAACCCAATGACCAGCGTTCTGCTGCCATCAGACGCACTCACACCCCTGAGAACATGCGAGAAAGCTAACAGGCCTGATGTGGTTTCACCATGGGTTACACCTACTGCTACGGGACAGGAACGGGTTTGACGACTGAGTCATAGTGATATAGATTCATATCTGCGAGTGGAGTATCTCAGCGATCTGAACAACACCCCCACCTCCCATCCAACGCCTGCTGCAGGAATTGCAAAAATTCATCATTAGTGAAACATTGCTGTCATGTCATTTGTGCAAGATAAAATGCATCACTAATAGATGGCTAGCATGACATGATAATAGTTATATTCCTATGTGACTGAAGTTGAGGATAGGGAGCTGGAAGTGGGCAGAGAAAAAAAATCAGTTAGTAGGAGATTGTATATTCATCCAATAATTACTCTAACGGATACACGATGGATCATACGTCATTGACTATATTCTTTATAATTACATTTTCGGAAACTAGAATTTTGTTAACGGTCTTTCCAACATCTTACCATTACTTAATGCAGTAATTGATTGCAATTTTATTGTAATTGTCAAATTTAAATTTTGCAGCAAATTAGCATTCGGGTCTGGCTCCACTATTTTATGGAACGCCCTCTTTTTTGAATTGACAAAATCCTGATGGACAAAATTAAATATAATCCGTCCTTTACCCTCATAGAATATCCTGTTTCACTTGAAAGGGAAAAATCTGCACAACTAAAATTTTAACCCATCACAAAGTATAAAAGTCATGGTCAATGTAATGCATATACATCCATATTTATAATTTTTTTATGGCTTCAAAGTGAATGAAATGTTTCAAAGATCAACCAAAGTATTACGGGTTTTGAACCTGAGGGTCGAGAGTAAATAATACTAATTCGGTGAATTATCCCACAAAAACATTACATGAGTAAAATTGGAAGCAAATGCCATTTTATTTTAGGTATCCAAAAAAGGAACATGACGCAAACTTGATTTGAAATTTAAACGAAAAACTGAATAGCTGTTACATAAACTCTGAATTCTTTTGGACCAAAGCAGAAAGAGACAAATGTTCACATTTGCCATCTGAATTCACCATCACTGTTGAACTGCATGCGGTCACATCCTGGTTAAAAGGC
Source organism: Sinocyclocheilus anophthalmus (assembly GCA_018155175.1). NCBI lineage: Eukaryota > Metazoa > Chordata > Actinopteri > Cypriniformes > Cyprinidae > Sinocyclocheilus > Sinocyclocheilus anophthalmus. The sequence goes on from JADLZN010004471.1 coordinate 21,281, forward strand.
ACATTCAGAATAGGAATGATTAAGTGCATTGTTAATATAGCCTAGTAAACACCGGTAATCCAACAGATACATCCAAAGCTCATATTGCAGTTCAGCAAACAGTAATTTATGTCAATCACCCTCCAGCTTCGCTGTGGCGTTACGCTCCCTTCCGTAGATGTGGGTAGCTCTCCACAGTGCGCACTATTGCCTCTCGTAAAGGCACCAGCGGCTGGTAACCCATGTCCTTCTTGGCCCGAGCGCAGCTGTAGTAGTGGTGGGTGCCAGCCAGAGCTACTCTCATAGGGGAGAAGGTGGGATTGATCCGGATCAGAGGCCGCAGTACCAAAGCGATCAGCCACAGCAGCAGGGCTATCCCATAGACCAGTGTGTAGGGCAGGTGGTATCGCGGAGCACTGTAGCCCAGACCCTCCAGAATCTGAGACATGAAGTCCCAGAAACGCACCGGCTCATCGTTGGTTATGTGGTAAGCCTGTTAGTACGAGAACACTGAAATTGAATGCATGCAGGTTTTTTTTAGCTTGGTTTAAATCAGGGGTGCCCAAACTCTGTCCTGGAGGGTCGGTGTCCTGCAGAATTTAGCTCCAATTGCCTCACACACCTGCCGGGAATTTCTAGTAATCCTCAAGATTTTGATTAGCTGGTTCTGGTGTGTTTAATTTGGGTTGGAGCTAAATTCTGCAGGACACCGGTCCTCCAGGACTGAGTTTGGGCAGCCCTGGTTTAAATGGTTGTAAAAATTGAAGGGGTCATATGATGCGATTTAAATTTTTCCTTTCTCTCGGGGTGTTACACCTGTCTCTGAATAGAATAAGATGCCTAACTGCAAGACTATAGTGCTCAAACCCAAAGATATTCTTTCATACAAGTTGGAATCGCCCATGCCTCCTAAAACGCCCGTTTAACCGCCCCACCTGTCTACGTCAAGTGTGGGAGATTTTGCATACTGCCGCCCAAATGTTCTGCAAAGAAAGAAGTGTACCTTTACTGGGGGGGTTGCGTTGCGGCGGTCGTCCTGCCACCGGGCCATGTCGTGAATATGCTGTGTGTTTCATTGTGAAAGCGAAACTACTTTGTTTGGTCTTCCAAAAGAGGACACAACTAGAAATCAGTGGTTAAGTTGTATTTACAACACTGTTCCAGAACACTTCAACCCAAATATTCAATGTGTGCAGCACATTTTACGGAGGAGCTGTTTCCTTATGAAGGAAGATCCTGGGAGATGTAGCTACAATGCCTGTGGCTGTTCTGATCACAGACTGTAAGTACTATTTTTCTTATTTACCAGGATTTGCCACTGACTATTCAACGCGAGTTTTGAGCTAGTGTAAGTAGCACGTGTTTGTTGTCATTTCCCTATCACAATGCAGACATGGTTGTTATGTTTACGTTAAAAATACAGTACAATCATTATACGCCCTATTATGTCCCCACTGGATGCAACAAATGCCTTGTTTATAATGGGTTTTAATGTTTTTGTATCATGGTTCCGGCCTGACAGGGCATCATCACAGTGTGGTGAGGGGTGTAACATTTCCGTCACGTGCTTGAGGTATTCAACCAATCACAACACACTGGATAGCTGGCCAATCACAGCAAGGGGCCACCTCTCTTTCAGACCGCTTTTCAGACCGGTGGGCATAGAGGAGAAACAATATGTACAGTATGTGGAAAATAATGTTTTTTTAACCTTAAACCGCATACACATTTCATTACACCAAATAATGTTCTTTTTAGCAGCATCATATGACCCCTTTAAACTAAATTTTCTTATTTGTTTTCATATGGAAAAATGCAAACTCCACTTATTCAAGGCGTTTGTATTAAATGCTTAAATACAACATAAAGGTTCGCCAAAGAGCTGTTTCCCAGTAGTGGCAAACAGTGTTTGGGGTAACGCGAGCTTCGTAATCAGATTACATTTTTCAAGTAACTAGCAAAGTAACACATTACTTTTAAATTTACAAAGAAATATCTGAGTTACTTTTTCAAATAAGTAACATAGTCACCTCTTGCTGTCCCCGTTTGAGAGAACTTGGAGTTATTTCAGCCTGAGACTTATTAATTTCTCTTTAGGTGTGAAAGGGCCTTTACAGTTGCCAAAAAAAAGAACTTTTGGGTATTTGGTTATTAAAAAATAAATAAGCAAGCCCAGCCCAGATGACAAAAACGTAATGCATTACTTTCCATAGAAAGTAACACAACATTGTAATGCTTACTTTTAAAAGTAACTTTTCCCAACACTGGTGCAAATGTTAATTTTTGGCAAAGGTTCAATGGAAGTTCAACAGTACCATTTGAAATACATTAGCCACAGATAAATAGATTATGTGAGGGTTTTAAACATTTTTCCAACATTTTCAAATGTGTTGCTATGTCATGGTTGCTGGCAAGGCTGTGCGGCAGCATTTTTTCAGTAATGTTCAATTAACCTTTACTTAATGGGTTTAGCTACTGGGGTTTGTTGTTACTGATACAGACCTCAATGCATGGTAGCCTCTCTCATAACAAATTAGCATCTCATATTACATGCAATAGGTAAGGCCACACAGGTAAAAGTACATTTATGATAATGAAACGTACTATTAGCAGTTATTTAGCTTGTCAATTTGGGTTACTACAAAATTCTGACGATACATTCCTATTGGCTAGTTACAGTTAGTTAATGTAACCGCTAGTTTTGGCTAGCTTAGTTTAGTTTAAAAAAAAACACTAGCCCAACTGTGCCAAGCTCCTATTGGCTACAGGACATCTTACAAAAAACGAACACAGTCAGCCAGCTTTATTATTTTTAGCATCACACTAAAACACTTTCTATTTTTTTTTTTAGAGCATTTAGGTAATTTAACAGTTACAATTACATGACAAAATTCAAGGTCTCTCAAGATCTGTATAAAAACTGCATATTGCAAGCTTTTTTGACCATTGCTGCATTTAATGAATGACTGAAAGCCCCTATGAGAGATTTGAGAGTGCTTTTGTTATTAATGGGTTTCCCTGGAAATGGAATGTCAAAGCCTGATGCATCATTCATGCGTGTTGTTTATACCTTACACACACACACACACACACCATGTTGGTATTGCCTAGAATGTGTCGAGACACATCTCCTCTCACTCATTCAGTCTCTCACATTCTCTTTCACACACATTCCTTACCTGACCGCAGAGCGGAGAATCAGCCTTCAGGTGTTCAGCTGCTAAAATATGCCCATGAACTACATTCTCCACATAGGTGAAGTCCACAAGATTGGATCCATCTCTAAAGAGCAAATCAGCATTAGACTGTACGAGATTCATTTACTGATCACATTATGTCCATCACATCGACATCCAGCGGGATCCAAACATCGAAGACCACGCCGAAACTTTGAGATTCAATATCTAATGTAAAGCAGGACGTACAACAGAAATTTAAAACAAACAATCAATGACGTAAAATGAATAAAACAGATTTAAAATTCAGCACCAGATCACTGATCAAAAAAAAGAACTAATTTGTAAAGATGGTCAAATTCTCTTGCTTTCACTGAAGCACAAGATGCTTTTTGGATAATTTTCAAATCATGCAGCAGAACATGATCATCAGGTTTTGAATGAGTCCAATCCTGCTCCTGGACATCCACTTTCCTGCAGAGTTTACCTCCAACACACAGTTTCTAGTGATCCCGAAGACCTTAATCAGCTAGTGTGTTTAACCCAAGTAGACTTACCCGCCAAGTAAGTCTAAGGCTGCATTTACACTGGCACAAAAAAAATCTATCTTTCGCTCACATCTGACACAGATCAAAATTTGTAAACACAAAAACCCACACGAGATCCGAGTTTTCTTCATCCGATCTGAGCCACTTCCAAATGTGGTTTTAAATCAGATACATATCCGACCTACCTCTAAACAGAAATATCCGATACTAAATATTGTAGAAACTTAATTTTCTTTTTAAGTTGCTTTGCAACGATTTGTATCGTAAAAAGCGCTATATAAATAAACTTGAATTGAATCCGATTCCTCGCAGAACTCCCAATGCGACACGTTTGCCCATAAAGATTGTGTTTTAATGCCGGTGTGCTGTAAGCTCTCGCATTTTATTAAGATGGAAACTTAAAAAAAAAATTTGCACATTCAGGAGCTGGTTTTCAACCCCCGCCCCGTGAATTTTGAAAATATTACAGCTAAAAGCTACATATATTTCTCGGCAATGAGGTGATAACTTAGCAGTTTTTGTAATTAAACCAACAAGCTTCAATTTTCGCAAGCTTCACACTGGCTTGTGCGTTTTCTCTCTCTCTCTCGTTAATTATTTTGAATTCATTACAATAAATATCATCTTGGCGCTACTTTATTTCACTAAAGAATTCTATTTCACTAAAGAATTCTACACTGTAAAAACAAATCTGTGACATTTACAGTAAAATACCGGCAGCTGTGTTTGCCAGAACTTCACCGTAAAAAAAAAAATGGTAGCAGCATTTTAGGTTTTACAGACTTAAATTAAATTCACAATAAAATACCGTATTCCATTAACTGATGTAATGTTAATAAACCAAGATATTGAAGTGTTAATATCTGTTTTGAACCATTGTAATGCACTGATAGCAACCAAAAACTAGTGGTGATGAGAAAGTCACATGATGAACCAAAGCTCATCACAAACAGCCTTCCTACGAGCTGAGGGCAATATTTATATATAGAAGGTGCACAGTCTCATTCACACAAACACTAAACCCCATCATGGTAACACACATGATACTGAAATAATGCAATAAACATTAATTTAACAACATTAGATGTAAGATAAAAACCCTAATGTACACAACTGATAAAAAAAAAAAAAACAGTTCTTTCACAAAAAAAACATCAAATAGGAAGTTGTCATGCAGGATTCTGGGAGGTCAATTGTACAGTTTTTTTCACTGTATTATACAATGACTTTTTCACTTCCAAAAACCGTATTTTTACTGTGAAATTACATTAAATGTAATTACATTTAATGTAATTACATTTATTCACTGAATGTAGTATGGAAACTTACTGTTAACCAGTTAACAGGTTTTTACTGTAGCATTTTTACAGTCTTTTACTGTTAAAATCACAATCATTTTTTACAGTGCACCTCTAACGAGCTGTAGATAAATTAGTCTAACAAATTATAATTACCGTTATTTTCCGGTCTTTATCAGTTCAGTCAGATTTTTTGCTGCAAAACATCCATGACAGCCGTTGTGCTGGCAAATAATAATGGCCATTCGACTTGAATTATATAAATAATTTTAATAGCATGGCCATTCAAAACCCGAAGGTCTACCATGTGCATAGTAAAGAAATAACTGCAGACAATCCTTTTGAGCGGGAATTAATTTAAACACAGATACAGACATCGGACACCAGTCGTGTCTAAAGTGAATGTAAACAGGTGGGCCAAAAAAAAAACAGATATGGTGAAAAGATCGGATCTGTGCATTAAAGTCCCCATGAAATCAAAATTAAAGTTTTTTGGGTGTTAGTATCAATATGTTAGTCTTAAGGTTATCTATAAGGCAGTGTGCTCCAAAACAGTGACAAAATTCGCATTTAGAAGATATAAGCATTCAAAGCTTGCAGTTCGTCCCTTCCGCCAAAACCGCTCAACGATTTTTCATCATACTTCAGCTTCTCATCAAACTTTCTGTCCAATCAAATGCTCTCTAGAATCCGAAGCGCCCGCCCCCTACACTATAAAATAGACACTGAAGCTGCTGCTGAAATCGGTCGCTTGTCCACAGAGTTAGTGTTTTCTGTGCAGTGAATGGCACGTAGTGCACTATATAGGGGACGGGACGATTCAAACAGTGTAAATACGCTTTCCATTGAGGAAAAAAAGAAGTCGCGCTGTCATGCTAACCACCGCACCACGCACACACTCTGCTCCGGTCCAGAGACACGATAGCACGGAGCGGATCACATGCGCGAGTCGGCACAGACCACAAAATGTATCGGAGCTATTTGAATTCTACACAGAATGCTATATTTTATAGCAATATGGATGAGATTGTGGCTGGCATACACTGTCAAATGCGGCTTTACGGAGCTCAACGGCTCTGAACGGCTCTAGCCCAAGCTGTGCTATAAACGAACGCTATTGGCTATTTTAAAAGGGGCGGGGCTTCTTGATATGTCCCGCCCTGTCTTCCTATTTCAGTTAAAATGACGTCAACACATATAGTAACGCTGCGTGTTTCTAAGCATTTCAGGGGACCTTTAAACTATGTTACTGGATTTCCACCTGCACACTATAGTCCTCAGTCTAGACTTTTGTCGGTAGGAACCCTTGATCATGTTGAGCTTATTGTGGTCGATGAACAGAAGGGTAAACTCTCCCTCGAGTCAGCCGGACAGTTTACCAACAGTACTGTCAATGGCTAATTCAAGGAATGTTTCAAATATTTGTAGTGAGATAAATAAAATAACTGAAATAGTGTAAAAAAGTAAAGTAACTTCAGTTAACAGGTGTATACTGCTTGCCGTAACATTGATATTCTTAAGCCCGATCCCCCCGTGCTCTCTATTGCGCTCTCATCACATCAAGCACACTCATACGGGCCAAGAACACTGACACCCTGCCGCCGCACGTCTTCTTTTTTTTCCGTTCGGGGGGCGCTCACAATTGTGGGTCGGGGCCTCCCTGACGGGGCACTGCCAGATTCACATTTTCCAAAACACTGCACACAGCACACAGTACAGAAGGCAGTATGACAGAGCATTTCCGTCAAGAGTAAGCACACATGCCACCACTGCTGCACAGTCACGGTCAAGTGAGCAATAAGCCAGAGAGAAGTATATCTTCTAGACGTTTTTTGTTGTTAAGTGTCTGTTTTAAAAATGTCCTTAGTGGACTACCTCTTACAGATATTCTTCCTTGTTGTATGAAAGACTCACATTTAGGAGCCTAAAAACACTTAAAAATGTGCTATCCAGAGGAAGTGTGCAGTGTGGACCGATCTTGACTGGACTGAACACAAACTGGTCTGCTTTGCAATATCACCAAGTAAACAAATCTAGGTAATAATGGTTCATTTGGGTACTGGTGCAATGATCTCTGGTCTTCCTATTTTGTCAAGGGCGGGGGGTGGATTCGGGGTGGTGTCTGCGTGAAAGCATATCTTTATCTATTTTAGGGGTTATTATAGGGGTTGGGCGGCGAGGGGGGGTGCGAGGGGGGGTGTTCCAGGGGTGGGGTGGGGGGGTGTCTGGCCACGTAATTTCGTGCGTGTGTGCGCCTGGGGGGTGCAAGATCATCTTCTAGACAGCAGTCTGCCACCTAGTGGAGTTGTGGGCTCTCTGCAACACTGTTTTAATGCCGCTCACCGGGGTCAGATACGGGTGAGTCGGGCGCCGGGGGGGTTCATCTGTGTTCCTCGGCGGGCTTATGGCGTAGGCGGAGATGGGCACTACTAGGGGCGCCGGGGGCCAAAGAGGCCTTGTAGGACGAATAGCGACGAGTGAGGAAACCCTTTCGCTCGGATTTACTGTCGGCCGTCCAACCGACCAACTGCAACATACAGAAGCATATTGTCAAAGAAAGACAAAAGATGATGCTGCCAGGGTAGTAGTAATTGGTATAAACACCAGTCGGTTGGCCCATCCTGGTGCCTGGAGAACCCCCACTGGGCCCGTTACACATTTTAGATGTCTCCCTATTCGCAACAGCACCTGAAGTCACATCATCAGCTCATTATGAAGACTCGCAAACGCTCAACAATGTGAGTGTACAGCTAAGAATGACCCCAAAACGTGCGTGCAAGTGGTTGGGGTGGGGGTTCCTCCAGACCATGATTGGGAACACTGCTTTAGCCATCAACCAAATTCATGAAAAACTCAACTCATTACTGTTAGTACCTTTGATTGATTTCATAAAGAGCGACCGGTTCAGGAGTAGTGTATTGGTAGGTAGGGATATGAAATGCCATGTGATATGACTCATCCAGCAACCCTCGCCCCTTTTCCTGTATGAATTTTGGTTCTCTGTTTAAATCAATTGGCTTTTTTGCGTAAGCCGATCCTCTCTCTCCATTCCTTGATGTCGGTTCCTTCAAACCCCCACATCACTGCTGGTCAGTATTAGTTTTGCAAAACATCACGATGTCAACGACATAATTAAAGGATATTCTGATTTAAATAATGCTCTCGATTCCAATTTAAATCCCTGTGTACAGAGATGAAGCAGAAATCTCCGGCTGAATATTGTAGAAATTGTAACAGTGTTGAATGTCCCAAATGATTCTGACACACCTTGTATGATGGGGTGTATACTGAACAACCATATCAAAATAAATATAATAGTATATATATATACTATTATATAATTTTTATATGTATAGAGTGAGTCATATACTTTACAATTGGGGTCTGTAAGGTTTTTCCTCTCATGCTCACCACGGTTACTTTGATTTGATCAGTAAAACAGTAATATTGTGAAAATATTAGTACAATTTCATACAATTTATTACTCCAGTCTTCAGTGTCACATGATCTTTTAGAAATCATTCTGATACGCTGATTTGCTCCTTAAGAAACACTTCTGATTATTATCAATGATGGAAACGGTTGTGCTGCGTAATGTTTTGATAGATTTAATGCATTATCAAATCATTCTAATACGCTGATTTGCTCCTTAAGAAACACTTCTGATTATTATCAATGATGGAAACGGTTGTGCTGCGTAATGTTTTGATAGATTTAATGCATTATCTCTGACTTTAAACGGTAGTGTACATTACATTTATTTTTACCATCAGCTGGCACACATGATATATAATACATACCTGTACTCCTGCCTCATGACAGGCCTGTATGACAGTCCGTGTCCCGTCAATATTAACCCTCTGAAACAGAGCACGGTCATCGCTGGCTGGAGCAGGTGAAGCACAGTGAAACACTATAGACACTTCTTTCAAAGCCACCAGCAAGGCCTAAAAACAAGACATCAGGAGGACAGCGAGGAAGGGTGAAGACTGTGTCAGACTGATTCTGCCAGATCAAAACCGAACCATCCCCACCTGTCTGTCACACAAGTCCCCTCGGTGAAACGGCACTCCTGGAAGCTCATAGGCCTGTCTGATATCAAACACATTCACGGTGTATCCTCGGTCCACTAGACGCTCCACGAGGTGCCGGCCCAGAAATCCAGATCCTCCGAGGACAGCACAACGCTTGCTGCTCTGCACAATATCACAATATCAAGACAAGCTGAATTCATTGTCATTTGTCCCCTGCCTGGCAGAAGAACATGTCAAATATCTACAAACATGTAGAGCTTTTAACATGGGGCAGAAAAATACAAACATCCACAAATGACAATAAAATGGATTATATATGAAAGTAAATGGCATGTATGATGGTCATTGTGCATTGTGACCAGTGTGCATGCATATAAATGCACAGTATGGAAACAGTAAGTTCATATTAATATGTTATAATGATAACATCCTAAACATACAATCCTATTCAAATCTGTCAGAATCCTAACAGGCAAAGGTGCTTCAGGTGTAAATACTCACTGGTCTCGTGCGAGTTGCCATGTGTGGATCTCTCTCAGCTCCCGACAGCAGTCTGCGGATTAATAAACAATATATATGTTTAATTACACTTCTTAAAAACTGTGTGACACGCGGGTTGGTTGACCTTTGAACCATTTACTGCACATTTTCCACGAGTTTAGGTTTGGTTTGAACTCTGACAGAACTGTTCACTGAAACCAAACTTACGTTCTAGTTACGCTCGAAGCACAATATATAAATACTTGTTTTTTCTGTAAACGTTCAGTTAAGCGGCACACACCTGTGTATCTCAAACTAGAGATACAGCTGTGTAATGATTACGAAGGACGCACGAAGAGCCATATGGGCAGAGCGCGGAGAGACCTCTGATTGGTTCAGTCAACCATCAGGCATCAACCTGACAATGCGTCTAACCAATGAGAGAAGGGCAACGTCAAAGAGCGCCACTACGCCAGCCAATCAGTAAAAGTCACCAAGATAGTCCCCTCCCCATTACAGCACCAAATACGCCCCTACATGTGATTATATTATAGTTTGTTATTTAGGATATTGTTTAAAAGTTTAAGGTATACCATTGAGATATACAAATGATAAAACACAAATAACAAAAGGTTCGCGAAACAACCGATTCTCATTTAAACATGTCAGTTTCATAGAAAATGAGTGGCTGAATTCTAAAATCATGCTACTCTTACTATTTCTGCTATGTGAATACAAAACAGAATAATGTGGTAGTATGGCATTGCGAAATCATGATCATCTGCTGTCTGTGTAACACAGGTTTAAAAAAAATCATATGTTAACTTTATAAAGCCCCACGTTATGGGATCAAATAGACGTGAATTGGATACTACTTTATCCTCACAGTTTGTTGTTTAAAGAAGCGTTCAAATCAGGGAAAGATGCTTTTGTACGAAATTACGAATCTTACTATGGCGAATAGACTTGATTAATTTTGGTTGTGCGGAAGCTGCTTCCGGGAGCGTGATGTAATTATTATTCATGAGCCAAGGTTTCCGGCGACGTCCTCCTTTCAGCCAATCACTTCGGTCTACTGACCGAGCGTCATGGAACGTAATTAATATTCATAAGCCAAGCCAAGCCAGAGCAAGGTTTACATTATTCTCCACTTGCTGGTCTTCTCCGGGTAAAGATGGTGAGTCACGACGAATGCAACAATGTCGCGATCTAGGCTTTTTTGTACATTTTTGCGATTAGTACAAATACTGTCACTCGATTTAAGCGACTGTTTAATTGTCATTCAATTTAAAATGCCTTCTTCAGGTTTGTGTAACATATGTGTTATTGCTACTGGTCTTTCATAAATACAGAGGGAATAGTCAGCAGGGCATTTGAATGCAAGTGTTATTTAATAACTTATTTTCCATTTCTTTACCCTAACAATATTATTCCAGCTTGTGCACTGTCTTATGTTTACATTATGTCTTGTATTCATCATTTGAATTGTGATGTAACACTGCACAGGTCTGGTCCTGTTTTAATAAAGGTTCTATTCTATTCTATTCTACACAACACAGGCCACTAGTCCCAAAAGACCCTCACTGGGGGCAGCAGCCCCTCGTAAAAAAGCCAGCCTAAAGCCTGAGCTGACAGAGGAGCAAAGGCAGGAGATCCGAGAGGCGTTTGAGCTCTTTGACACGGATGGCTCTGGTTATATTGAGGTGAAGGAGCTAAAGGTGAGATATAATGCCATGAACACAGCTGCCATGAGCAGTGTACGGCCATATAGTATACAGAGGGATCCAAACATCCAATACAATCTTCCTGATGATTGTCTTTTAAACTTGGAACGTTTTAGGATTCTGAAGGACAATGTATGGCCTACTTCTGGAACGAATGCAAAGCCGAATCATTTTGACTCGTGCATTAGACCTTTGGAGTCCGCTGTATCTGTGTATGTCAGGCTTTCTGCACATAATGAAGAATTGTGCTGCAGGTGGCCATGAGAGCGCTGGGGTTTGAGCCGAAGAAGGAGGAAATCAAGAAAATGACTGGAGAGGTTGATAAGGATGCTACTGGAAAGATCTCTTTCAGTGATTTCCTGACCGTGATGACTCAAAAAATGGTAAGAATTGTACATTAAAAAAATTCTAGTTATTCCAGCCAGGTAGGACATTTTATTATTATTATTATTGTTTGGAAATCTTAAGGTTGAAAAGGACTCCAAGGAAGAAATTCTTAAAGCTTTTCGGCTGTTTGACGATGACGAGACCGGAAAAATATCTTTCCGGAATCTAAAGAGAGTGGCCAAGGAGCTCGGGGAAAACCTCACAGACGAGGAGCTGCAGGTGCAAGAATATTCACAAAAACCCAACCGTGAGCCGTGTGGTAGACGATGGATTTCTCTTTTAAACATCACATTCATTTTGCATGTGTGTCTTTAGGAAATGATCGATGAAGCAGACCGAGATGGTGATGGAGAAGTTAACCAGCAGGAATTTCTTCGCATCATGAAGAAAACAAGTTTGTACTGAATGTTATCAGAAGCACAGGAGTATGAGAAATATTCTCTTCTATGTAAACATTTTCAAGTTTTTTTTTTTTTTTAATGATTTCGCCGTTTTATGCACCGTACCATTCCAAGACCTTGATGCCCGTCAAGCCCGGTGGTCATTTCAGATCGGTGTGGGTTTGCCAAATAGCAAAACGTCAGTTGTTTACACTCTATATTCTTATCAGTAAAGATATAAACAGTAGCATGTAACACAGGTTGCAGTGAGTCAAATATTGGTGTGTGGTATGCACTGAAATATTTTGTGAATCTGTCATAACATGGTTAAATCTCACCTAGAAAGCAAATGTTTTGGGGTCATATTTCAAAATAAATAAAAAAAGCATTTTGCATTTAAAAAAAATGTAGCTTATTTTTATGACCTTTTAGATAGACACTTTTTTATGACAATTAATTTTCAAGAACCCCCAAATGTCTCGCAAAAAAACACTGCCATTCATTTATGAAAACTTAAAATATTGTATTAGTAAAAATAACTATTACAACAATGAGAATGTATTAAAAAAAAAAGCTTTTCTTGAAATGGGAATTTGGAGGCAAATGTGTTTAAATGTCCTGACAGTGTCACAGTATGAAAATCTGAAATGGGCCTAAAATATACATCATTTTCTTTCACTCAGATTCACTCATATATACTTTACCTTTAAGTTTCTACCTTATGGTATGTTTAAGTATTTACGAATAGTATATCACTGACTAAATAATCGAGAGCCCTGTTGAATGATGTTCACAATCTCTTGTTGACTTTAGCATCAGTGTGCTCTCTGCGCTTTCAGGGGCGTCTGTACTTCAGCTTCTTTGAAGGAGATTTCTGCAGTGTTAGTAAATACATACTGTGATCTTGTGCTTGTATTTCTCCACTTTGTGTTTCCTTTATGCACCCTTCAAAATTAGTTTCAGATGTTTTGTATTGGAGTACATTTGTGATGCTATTTAAGTATTATTTAAAATGAAATAAATTGTATTAAGCAGCCGTTACTGAGATGACTGGTGTTTTATTGCCTGTCTTGGTTCCCCCAACAATGCAAGAATCCTCCTGCATCTCCCATGCAGGGTGAAATAAAACATTTTGACTTACAGATGTAACTACAATACATTCTGGTCTTCACATTTGCTTGAGATACATCATTAGTGAGCGATTATAACAGAAATATTATGCCATTCCTTGTTCTTGTTGTTCATTCTGAGATGGTTCTCAAAGTCTCAACTGAACCCAAAAACTTGTGAACCAACTTCAATTATGCTTATTTATTTTTTTAGTTATTATCTTATTGTTAGTGTCATGCATGATTGCCATGAGTCCGAAATTAACTACTGTTCAAATGTTTGGGAGGCAGTAAGATTATTTTAAAAGAAATTAATACTTTTATTCAGCAAAACTGATTCATTAAGCTGATACAGGTTTATGTCTTCACAGTAAAGACTTCTGCACTGTTACAGATAAAAATTACGTTCTTCAATAAATGCTGTTCTTCTGAATTTGATTCATTAAACAAAATCCTGATTTTGTTTCCACAAAAATATTAAGCAGCACATGCTTCCAACACTTATAATAAAGGTTCGCAGTGTATTTTGGATTCAGTAACATGCACAAAATAAAGGGAAAAATGAAGAATGTAATAACTCAATAGTTTATTCTTTAGAAAATACATCTAAACAAATACATGAGATGATATAACTAACCGACGTGACACACAAATACAAAAAAAAAGGACACAAATATCCCTTTGATAACTTGATCTTAAGATTTAGCAACAAGGGAGTAAATAAACATATGAATATGGCTCATATATCTTAAGACTTCTATAGCCATTAACCATAAATAAAACCATTTCACAGTATAAAAACAAATAGAAATAGTCTGATGGAGGCTGACATGCCCACAGAAGTCTATTTCATTCCCTGTAAGCTGACACTGCATATGAACAGAACTCAAACTGATGCAGCAGTCGTGATGTTTGAGGTGTCTGATCTGAGATCAGCTCTGACTGAGACGTGTTTTGCTGGCGAAGTCGGCGCTGAGTTTGCGCATTACCTCAGCGTGACTGTGGCCTTCCAGTTCCTGTCTCGCGGAGCTGTAGTTCTCCTTCACGAAGGTGGCGAAGGCCGTGGGCGCCCGCGGCTTCGAGGGAGTCAGCAGAACCAGCTGCCCAGCGCACAGAGCACACACAAACTTTGTGGTGTCCAGGGACTTAGAGTGACGGCCGATCCTGTGAGGGATAGAAACACTGACTATTAGAGATAGAATTTGGATTTATTGTTCAAAAGTGCGGTCACATGACTGAAATATTGCAGGCAAAAAAGGTCCAGTCTACTGCCAATAGGGTCTTAGATTTTGTCAAGATTTTTCTGAAGAAAGATAAACATGTATAGTGACGAAAGCCAAAATATTAAATGTTTAAAGAGGGGGGTCAAAATGGCAATTTCACCTGAGATTCGGAGCCAAATTACAGTAGTGTAAAAATGACTTCAGAAAGATGGCATCATCATCATGTTATTTTCACACAGAGATTGTTAGTAAATCTGTTGACTTTAACCATCTCTGTTGCAGTATATGCCAGTTGTGAACATTGAAAAAATGGGAAGAAGCATTTTTAACGTTTTTTTATCTCCAAAGTTTGCAAGCCTATAACTCGGGAAGTATTAAAGATATCTTAAAGCTCTTTTAGATTTCGGGTCTTTACCATCTTTCCCTTTTGGCATCTTCATTTTTAGGCCCTATATGATTCAGTTCCAGAGATACTGGGATCTAAACATGGCCTCCAGGAGTAAATTGTACACATTTTCAGTAGTCAAAAACCTAATGTGGGTCACTTTGCATTCAGCTGATACTTTGTTTCTTTTAAAAAGGAAGGTCTAAAGAACAAATAATGTTGAAAGTAGAAATGTATCTTGTTTTCCTCTATCAAAACAGTTAAATGTGACCCACTGCAGCAAGCAGGACAGTCCTGCACTCACGTGTTCTTGCAGCGGTCACACTGATACTGGAACTTGTAGTTGATGTCGTAACTGTGGCAGCGGGAAATCATCGGTAGCTCAGGATGAGCCAGCATCGCTTTACGAGCATAAAGCCTCCAGAACGGCCCGTGCCCGTCATCAACATTGTTTATTAGCCATGTGGCAGCATGACACATTTCATGGACTAATGTATCCCGTAACCGATCTGTAATTGGAAACACATTGCGTTTATCACCAAGTGTCGAGAGCGGTTGAGAATTTTAAATCTGTAATGACAAGTACCTGCAGAGTCGCAAACTTTGACAGACAGCTCGATGCGGGCATATCGTTCCCCAGAGCCGCACTCCTGGCCTGAGATGCAATATCCTGCTGTCTTGCGCATCTTCTTGTTCCATGAGACAGACATGTCAGCGGGAAGCTGAGGGGTTGGAATTGATATTGAAACGATTTAAAGTGGAAGTGAAATGTGTTTTTGGCACTGATAATGCCCAAATGTATTCGAAAACCAGCTTTACCTAAAATCAGATTTAAACAAAGTTGATGACACATATATTTTTGTAATTTCTATCTAGCCAGAAAGCCACCATGTTGGAGGAACATAGCTGTCTATGTAATTGGGTTGGTTGGCTTTGTGGAAAACTATGGAAGCCCGTTTCCTCCACTGAATAGAAAATAATAAAGTTAATTGTGACATTCTATCTTTTGCAATTGCGAGTTTACATCTCGCAATTCTGACTTTCTTCTCTGAAATTGTGCGATATAAACTCATAATTCAGATTTTTTTTCTCTTGCAATGCACGTTTTAAAGTTGAGAATTGCGAGACAGAAACTCACTCAGTTTATACAGTGGGGCAAAAAAGTATTTAGTCAGCCACCAATTGTGCAAGTTCTCCCACTTAAAAAGATGAGAGAGGCCTGTAATTTTCATCATAGGTATACCTCAACTATGAGAGACAAAATGAGGGAAAAAAATCCAGAAAATCACATTGTAGGATTTTTAAAGAATTAATTGGTAAATTCCTCGGTAAAATAAGTATTTGGTCACCTACAAACAAGCAAGATTTCTGGCTCTCAAAGACCTGTAACTTCTTCTTTAAGAGGCGCCTCTGTCCTCCACTCGTTACCTGTATTAATGGCATCTGTTGAACTCGGTCAGGATGAAAAAGACACATGTCACAACCTAAACAGTTTCACTCCAAACTCCACCATGGCCAAGACCAAAGAGCTCTCAAAGGACACCAGAAACAAAATTGTAGACCTTCACCAGGCTGGGAAGACTGAATCTGCTATAGGTAAGCAGCTTGGTGTGAAGAATCAACTGTGGGAGCAATTATTAGAAAAATGGAAGACATACAAGACCACTGAAAATCTCCCTCGATCTGGGGCTCCACGCAAGATCCACCCCGTGGGGTCAAAATGATCACAAGAACCACACGGGGTGACCTAGTGAATGACCTGCAGAGAGCAGGGACCAAAGTAACAAAGGCTACCATAAGTAACACACTCTGCCGCCAGGGACTCAAATCCTGCAGCGCCAGACATGTCCCCTTGCTTAAGCCAGTACATGTCCAGGCACGTCTGAAGTTTGCTAGAGAGCATTTGGATGATCCAGAAGAGGATTGGGAGAATTTCATATGGTCAGATGAAACCAAAATGAACTTTTTGGTAAAAACTCAACTTGTCGTGTTTGGAGGAGAAAGAATGCTGCGTTGCATCCAAAGAACACCATACCTACTGTGAAGCATGGGGGTGGAAACAACATGCTTTGGGGCTGTTTTTCTGCAAAGGGACCAGGACGACGTGTAAACGAAAGAATGAATGGGGCATGTATCGTGAGATTTTGAGTGAAAACCTCCTCCCATCAGCAAGGGCATTGAAGATGAAACGTGGCTGGGTCTTTCAGCATGACAATGATCCCAAACACACCGCCCGGGCAACGAAGGAGTGGCTTCGTAAGAAGCATTTCCAGGTCCTGGAGTGGCCTAGCCAGTCTACAGATCTCAAACCCATAGAAAATCTTTGGAGGGAGTTGAAAATCCGTGTTGCCCAGCGACAGCCCCAAAAACCTGAATGGCTCTAGAGGAGCTCTGCATGGAGGAATGGGCCAAAATACAGCAACAGTGTGTGAAAACCTTGTGAAAACATTTGACCTCTGTCATTGCCAACAAAGGGTATATAACAAAGTATTGAGATGAAATTTTGTTATTGACCAAATACTTATTTTCCACCATAATTTGCAAATAAATTCTTTAAAAATCCTACAATGTGATTTTCAGGATTTTTTTTTCTCATTTTGTCTTCATAGTTGAGGTATTCCTATGTTGAAAATTACAGGCCTCTCTCATCTTTTAAGTGGGAGAACTTGCACATTGGTGGCTGACTAAATACTTTTTTACCCCACTGTATCTTACAAATGGAAGACTTTTCTCACAATTCCGGGTTTATATCTCACAATTCTGACTTCTTTTCATAGAAACTGTAAGATATAAACTACTAGTTATATAAAGTACAATTCTGACGACGACTGCCTTTTTTTCCTCATACAAACTGCACGTTTGTATCTCGCAATTCCGTAACTCACAACTGCTTGATATATAGTCGGAATTGGTATAAACTTGATATAAACTCGCAATTCTGAGGGGGGGGGAAAAAAAAGTCAGAACTGCGAGATAAAAAAGTGCTTTTACCTTTTTTTTATTTCAGTGTCAGAAAACGGACTTCATAGACACAGCTGGAACAACTTCAGCCAGTCTGTTGGTGCTGGAGACTAATTTGTTTGACTCAAAGGTCTCTTCAATACAATCTTCCTCCAATCATTCATTCAAAACCTGACCGCCGACATGCAGACCTCTACCTTCTTTAATGGAAGTCTACAGATTTTTTTTCACCTGCTCTATCATCTGCTAAACGATTATCATACATTAAACAAATCTAACCTTAAATACTAGCAATCGTTGCTGAGCAAACACCACTAATGATTACTACAAATGGAACTGGAGGTTTTCACATGTACCACACTGCCAAACACGCTGGTGTTGTAGAGCTGGAAGAGTTTGTTTGTGAGCTCCTCTTTGTTGAGTCTGAAGCTGCGGCAGTACGACGATCCAGGAACAGACAGAGACTGCAGGAAGCAGCCGGGAGTTTTACACACCACCACTCTGACAAAATCAACAACAGGACAATGTCACAATGCAGTGCTGAGAGAATGCATAGTGTCTCCAGAGAGGCATCTGTGGGTGATTCGGAGGTACCTGCTGCTGGGTGGAGCTCTGGACTCAGTGTGGCTCACTGGTCTGCTGCGGGGCGTCTGCTGCACTGGGGTGTGGGTTGTGGACGATCCTTTAACCGGTACTTGGTTAGCAGCTTTCTTACCCACGGCAGATGGTGTCGACAAACAGGGAGGTCGTGGTTTGGATTCTACATGGAGAGAGAACGGAAACGGAAAACAAGAGGTTCTTCTTTCTGTAGCTCAGATTTTGGGCACAATATTTTAGAAGATATTTTCACCGGCCTTAAAAAGCAAAAAATAAAAATAAAAATATACAGGCATCAAAATCTTAAACAACAAAAGAAAAAAAAAATGCATATAATTAGGTTTTTCCATTTGCAATTATATATGATGATTTCTTTAGAATTTTATAACTGATGAGTTTGTTTGTTTGTTAATACATTTTTTATGCAATGTTAGCAGCTGGGCTATTTAAGTGGCAAACACGGGGTCAGCATCATAATTAGGGTTGCAAACAGGTGGAATCTTTCCAGGTATTTTTTGGAATATTCCAGGGATTTTTGGAACGTTTCCGGAAATCTTCCACCCCTTTGCAACCCTAATCATAATCCATAAAATGTTTAACTATTATATAAAACATTTTAACTTGACATAAGACAACAACAACAAAAAATCTAAAATACATTCAGGTGATACATTACAAAATATTCCACTTAAACACGTTTCTGAATAAAAGCGTTTTCTGGCATTATTATAAAAATTACAGTCCAACAGGATGTGTTTAATAGTCAAAGGAACTTCTGATACTTCTGAGATTATCACAACTCATTCTCACAATTTGACAACCTCATAAACATGTTACCAAAACAATTGCATCTTTAAGGACTTAAGTTTCATTCTAATTGACTATGGCATTTCTTTCCGAGTCAAAAACTCTAGTTTGGTTATGTTACCCCATTTCCTGTCAGTTACATGAGAAGTTGACAGCTGTATCATTAGTGATTAAAAGCAAAGTACATGTACGTGTCAGTGACGATACACACAACAACTTGTAAACTGGGTTTCTGTTCATAAAGCACAAACCAACCAAACTTGCTCTAAAAATTTGCTTGTGAACCCTGAATTTTTAAAGGTAGCCGATTTTGCCACATCTAGCCCTCCGAACAAGACTGAAACCATGTGAGCTGTACCTGGAGGTGGCTTTGGGCTTGCATGTGTGCTGCCTCCTAGATTCTGATTTTGCCTGACTCGGTCCAATAAGGACTGGAACTCCTCCTCAGAGCTGCATGTGTCCTCTGGACCGGCGTGTGTCGTCACTGTGATTGCTGGGGGGAGAACACAAGGCTTTGCGGTCTCCTCTCTGCCTGTACTTGTGGCGTGATGTTCCTCAGAAGGTGGGCGGCTGTGTCTGGTCCTCCAGGAGCTCTTGATAACAGCGTCACCGTCATCATCACTGTCGCTCAGGAAGACAGGAGGATCACAGAGAGATGGAGGCCGTTTCTCTGGCTTCTGAACTGATTTAGGAGTTCTAACAGTCTTGGCTTTCCCTGTGCAGAAACAACATCACTTGCTGGATACACCATTTCCATCAAAAAAGGACTCACGACTTGATCTATCAGCGCAATGAAGTGCAGTTAACACGTTTTATAGTCGGCATGAAAAGGAAGTTATTTATAATAATGATGTGCACAGATGAATCATTTCTGATAAATAATGCAATAATCAATTAAAAGAAAAAAAAGTAAATTGTGTATTTTATTGCATAGTGAAACGCTCAAAGACAATCATACCTTTACTAACGGAAGGCTTCCTCTCAATGACAAAATCATCATCAGATGACATGCTGTCCACTATGAAGCGTTTCAAACTGAGGGGTGAAATATAAAAACTGATGAGCGACAGTAGTGACGATATACACTGAAGAACATGTTTAAGGCAAATTGTGCTACACTGACCTGTCATCACTGCTACTCACAGACTCCGGATGGACTTTAGCCTTCGGGGTTTTCACTCGAATTAAAACTGGAAAAGATACAAATGTAAAGACTGTGGCATCTCTCAAAATCAGCCATCTGATTTAAATGCAGTTGTTAAAAGAACTTACACGTTTCAAATTCATCGTCACTATCTGAAGACAGAACTGGAATTGGTTCTCTAGGGTGGGGGAAAAAAAGTTATTTCGTTTCAGGATTATACATTCACTATTTTATGTCATACACTGCCGTTCAAAAGTTTGTCGATCCCAGTAAGATGTATGTGTTAGTCTCTTTGTCATCAAGGCGGCATGTATTTGAATCAGAATAAAGAAAAAACTGTAATATTGGAAATATTATTGCAATTTAAAATAATGGTTTTGTATTTTACTATACTTTAAAATATAATTTATTCCTGGGATGCAAAGCTGAATTTTCATCAGCATCGTAACTCCAGTCTTCAGTGTCACATGATCTTCAGAAATCATTCTTAAATGCTGATTTATTATCGATACTGGAAACAGTTGTGCTGCTTAATATGTTTTTGGAACCTGTGATACTTTTTCAAGATTCTTTGATGAATAAAAGTTAAAAAGAACACCATTTATTCAAAATATAAATCTTTTGTAACAATATACACTACAGTTCAAATGTTTGGGGTCGGTAAGATATTTTAATGTTTTTGAAAGAATTTAATGCTTTATTCAGCAAGGATGGGGTAAATTATTATTTTTTAAAGTGATAGTAATGACTTATATTGTTATAAAAGATTTCTATTTTAATTAAATGCTGTTCTTTTTAACTTTATTCATCAAAGAATCCTGAAAAAAGTATCAAAGGTTCCAAAAAAATATTAAGCAGCACAACTGTTTCCAATATTGATAATAAATCAGCATATTAGAATGATTTCTGAAGATCATGTAACACTGAAGACTGCAGTAATGATGCTGAAAATTCATCTTTGAACACAGAAATAAATTACATTTTAAAGTATATTAAAATAGAAAATCATTATTTTAAATTGCAATAATATTTCACAATATTACAGTGTTTTTTCTGTATTTTTGGTCAAATAAATGCAGCCTTGATGAGCAGAAGAGACTTCTTTAAAACACATCTTACTGATCCCAAACTTTTGAACAGCAGTGAATATCAGTCCTATCGCTTTATATAACAAAATCAAGGACACAGAGCTTAACTAAAACTGTAAATTACTTCGGCCAGAGAATATGATCCTTCAGATTTAAAGCAGCTGATGAACATGTGTAAGGCATCATAACTATAAATTAAACATATTCCCAGTTTATCAAATTCTCACCTCGGTTTCTGGGCAGTTAATGCAGACTGTTTAAATGTAGATTTTGGGGTCGCCTTTGCAGCGAGAACTAG
Source organism: Sinocyclocheilus anophthalmus (assembly GCA_018155175.1). Lineage (NCBI taxonomy): Eukaryota > Metazoa > Chordata > Actinopteri > Cypriniformes > Cyprinidae > Sinocyclocheilus > Sinocyclocheilus anophthalmus. Next base: position 42,899 of record JADLZN010004471.1, read on the forward strand.
TGAAAGAAAATCAAACAAACACCAAATGCATTAATAATGGAAGAATACAAGCAAGCACTAAGTATTCCTCTACCCAAACTTACACTTATCAAGTTCCTCCTCATCCGACGTCAACAGCAGATGCTTTTCTTGAGACTGATTCTCTTTCCCCGAGCCGTCAGCGTCAGACAGCAGCCGTCTGTGTGCTGGATCTGTGCTAGAGTCACGACTGTTCTTCTTCAAGCTCTTCCTCAACTGAAATGACATAAGAGACATTTGAGGGACAGGCTCTAGTGAGACATCTCGGGATAGGTTTCATGCAAATGATGTATATGTTCATTTTAAGGACTGCACCTTCTCTTCAGCTCCATCAAGACCACCATCTCTGTCCCAGCCCAGCTTTTCGGAGACTCTCTGAAACAGCGATACAGTCCCGGGATCCATGTGAAATCTAAATACATTTGCAAATGAAAACGATGCCGAATTGAAATGCTTCAATTGAAGGATTGTATTGCACTGAATACACGGTATACATGGGGCTTTTTCATCTGTTAACATTAAATTAGATTAAAATTCTAAATTGATAAAACATTAAATACAGTGGGGCAAAAAAGTATTTAGTCAGCCACCAATTGTGCAAGTTCTCCCACTTAAAAAGATGAGAGAGGCCTGTAATTTTCATCATAGGTATACCTCAACTATGAGAGACAAAATGAGGGAAAAAAATCCAGAAAATCATATTGTAGGATTTTAAAAGAATTAATTGGTAAATTCCTCGGTAAAATAAGTATTTGGTCACCTACAAACAAGCAAGATTTCTGGCTCTCACAGACCTGTAACAACTTCTTTAAGAGGCTCCTCTGTCCTCCACTGGTTACCTGTATTAATGGCATCTGTTTGAACTCGTTATCAGTATAAAAGACACCTATCCACAACCTCAAACAGTCACACTTCAAACTCCACTATGGCCAAGACCAAAGAGTTGTCAAAGGACACCAGAAACAAAATTTTAGACCTGCACCGGGTTGGGAAGACTGAATCTGCAATAGGTACGCAGCTTGGTGTGAAGAAATCAACTGTGGGGCAATTATTAGAAAATGGAAGACATAAAAAACCACTGATAATCTCCCTCGATCTGAGGCTCCACACAACATCTCACCCCGTGGGGTCAAAATGATCAAAAGAACTGTGAGCAAAAATCCCAGAACCACACTGGGGGGACCTAGTGAATGACCTGCAGTGAGCTGTGACCAAAGTAACAAAGGCTACCATCATTAACACACTGCGCCGCCAGGGACTCAATTCCTGCAGTGCCAGACGTGTCCCCCTGATTAAGCCAGTACATGTCCAGGCCCGTCTGAAGTGTGCTAGAGAGCATTTGGATGACCAGAAGAGGATTGGGAGAATGTCATAATATCAGATGAAACCAAAATAGAACTTTTAGGTAAAAACTCAACTTGTCGTGTTTGGAGGAGAAAGAATGCTGAGTTGCATCCAAAGAACACCATACCTACTGTGAAGCATGGGGGGAAACATCATGCTTTGGGGCTGTTTTCCTGCAAAGGGACCAGGACGACTGATCAGTGTAAACGAAAGAATGAATGGAGCCATGTATAGTGAGATTTTGAGTGAAAACTCCTTCCGTCAGCAAGGGCATTGAAGATGAAACGTGGCTGGGTCTTTGAGCTTGACAATGATCCCAAACACACTGCCCGGGAAAACGAAGGAGTGGCTTCGTAAGAAGCAATTCAAGGTCCTGGAGTGGCCTAGCCAGACTCCAGATCTCAACCCCATAGAAAATCTTTGGAGGGAGTTGAAAATCCGTGTTGCCCAGCGACAGCCCCAAAACATTACTGCTCTAGAGGAGATCTGCATGGAGGAATGGGCCAAAATACCAGCAACAGTGTGTGAAAACCTTGTGAAGACTTACAGAAAACATTTGACCTCTGTCATTGCCAACAAAGGGTATATAACAAAGTATTGAGATGAAATTTTGTAATCGACCGAATACTTATTTTCCACCATAATTTGCAAAAAAAAATTCTTTAAAAATTCTACAATGTGATTTTCTGGATTTTTTTTCTTCTCATTTTGTCTCTCTTAGTTGAGGTATACATATGATGAAAATTACAGGCATCTCTCATCTTTTTAAGTGGGAGAACTTGCACAATTGGTGGCTGACTAAATACTTTTTTTCCCCACTGTATATGATGAGTACAATAAAAGTACAAACATACAAAAAATACTTCAACCGTCGAATTTAATTGGCTTTAACTGCACGACTGGAAGTAATACAATGCTGCAAAAGCTAAACACATATGCAAAAATAGGTAATACATAATATAGGATTAAGCTAAAAAAACAAAAATGACAACATTTGTGAACGTTTAATATTATCTACATACTCCAATCCTGTCCTGTAGAGTTTAGCTCCAACATGCAACAACACACTGGCCTGGACGTTTATAATAATCCTGAAGACTTATTACTCTTTACTAGTAACTCCTTTCTAAAGTAATATTATTACTTTCTGGCAACAGTAATTAGTTACATTACTTTTCCTTCACGCCCCACAGAAGTTGCAATTGTGTATCTTCTCATAAAATTCTTTTAGGATGTTACTAACAATATATTTCTGCCTCATCATTTGACCAAAATCCACATTGGATCGCAGTCAGAAGTTTGTACAAACACTCATTGATGGTGACTTTTAACTAAAAGTGTTGTATTAACTGTCATGTGGAGCTTGAAGCTAAATGTAGCCATATATGATTATATTGGTAACATGAAGCATATACATGAAGTATTTTATCAGCAGAAATCCTATAAGTTCATACGATTTTTAATTATAGTAACATAATTTATATCAGGATCAGAGGGATGTGGGTGGGCAAGAGTAAAGTAATGCCACAACTTACACATCTGTGCTAATATCACTCTTTTCTCCTGACAAAATCAGTGTAATGGCAATATTTCCATCCCCGGAATGTAAGCTTTTCCCTATGCCAAGCTTTCCTGATGCACTGCTGACGTCATGTGCCTGTGCCAGTCGTGAAAATTATGAAAATATATCTAGGAATCATTGGATTTCAAATCAGTAGGGGTCGATGCATCAAAAGTAACCAGATGTTATGGATGGTAACGGTAATGTTATTACTGAAATTGTCACAGGAATCAGTTAACACTACTAGCAAAAAGTAATATTATTACTGTAACTACTTGCTATTAACTAGTTATTGCCCCACACTGGTGTTTTATAAGGATAGGAGCAAAACTCTTCAGTAGTACAGGACCGGACACCCATGTAACGTTACTACGTTACATCTAGACGTTACACGGTACTTCTTCAAGATAGCGTTACACCTGCCGATTTAAATAGGTTTAATGACTGAATGTCCATCACTCATGATGATAAAACCCATGTCTATCATCAAAACGTGAACACAGACCCGCTTATCACTTAAGTAAGGAATAATTGACTCCATCAGGCTGAAGGGAAAGTAAATTCACGTCTGTACAGTAGAATGCAGAAGAAGACATTTCAACACAATTCAGCAATAAAAAAAGACACAAATGAATGTCTAGAGTAATTTGTGCTTATTAGTATGGCTGAATTGGATCATCGAAGGTCAGAAGCAAAGACATTGGTTAATAGAATGGGATTAAATACATAAAGCATATTTGTGTTGTTTAACATTTAATTATTGCAGGTTTGCGTCATATTCTGAGTTGCATTATTTTTATTCATTTTGAGGAATACTGAATCTGTGTGTTGTTTTGTGAGTGAGATGAATTAATGCATATTCATTTATTTTAGAACTACAGTAACATCATCTGATTTCTCTCAACATGGCAACACCAGAGCTGTTCATCTCATAAATTGGGGGAAAAAAAAAGTAATGCGTTACTTTACTGGTTACTTGGAAAAAAGTAATCTGATTACGTAACTCGCGTTACTTGTAATGTGTTACCCCCTATTAGGGTTTATGCGCAACAGACTTCCGTATTCTGTTAACCGGGTCTCGTCGCTTCCGGTTCAAGCGTTTTGCATATGCTTAGTTAAATATGAAGCCGGTGTTCCGGCGAATTCAGTTCCCCCCTCACAGCGCATGCGCAACTTCGCAGTGTAGCCAAGTCCGCGGTTTTCCAGCGGTAGTTTTCAGTAGCAATTGGGCGTTTTTTTTTAAATATCCTGGCAACCCTGAAACTTCAGTACTAAAATCATGACTTCATGATTTCGCCCCGGCTAAGCAAGTCAGCTTGTGGTGGTTTTGCTGTCTTTCTGCAAGCAACGTTCATTTCACCGTGTTATTTAGATCATTTGTAATTAAATACGTATTTATGTACGTGACGTCCTGTTCAATCGCAACATAGAGTCAGATTTCCTGCTAATTCTAACTTTTTCCTGTTTTATGAAGTCTAACACCATACATTACAATTAGACAGTTAAATTCCTTCGTTAGGGGCATTCTTTTGTTCAGACACACATTTCCATTGTATTGTTATTGTTGTTGTTAGTGTGTTTCTGTTAAACAACTTAAGCCTTGTCGAAATAACAACAAATAAAGTATATTGCACAATGACTAGTCTCTCTTTTATTATTTTAGGTAACTCAGAGTGATGCTCCTGATGTGTTTTTAAATGTCATAATTATGTCTAACCACTTCATCTGCAGAACAGTGTTTTTACACTGAATACACACAGGGGTTGAACATATCTTAAAAGATGAACACTTTTTTATTGTTTTCACAAAATACACAAAATTTCAAGGACGTTCTGGTCTTTTTAATGTAACCGTGGCGTGCACAAGTTTAATACAATGGGAAATCACACAATAAAAGAAAATAAATTAATCACTTTTTAAAAATACAATAGTACAATACAGTACAACAGAAAAGCTATTTTTAAACCATACAAACTAAAATATGCAATCTTAGAAACACAAAAAAAGTCAATACAAGTGCAATTTTGAAAACCAAGCGAAAACTATTTACAAAATTTTCATAATATTCTGATTCAGATAATACACGCTGGGCAATAATATTCTTTATTGACTGGTGGGTTGCCAACACATGACTGGTGGTACCACCTGTCACATCCATCACAGGTAATCTGAAAGATCATACAATATGTTAATTAACCATAACTGTCTCAAAATTAGATTGTAATAATCTGTAACAACTGCCAATTTAGCAAGGATCAAACATAAGATAATACTAGGTTTAATTTTAAAAATAAAATAAAAAGAGCCCAAACCAAGCAGGTGTTATGTCTAAATCACTTGGGTCGTTGTGTAGTCCAAAAAAAGTACAGAGATCGTTTAAATCTTCTATAAAAGTGTATATAAGCATCATTTATTGTCACATTTATTAATTAAGTCACAGTAATATAAAAAACCAAATCCTCTTAAACAAGCTTTTATTAAATGAATTTAAAAATAATAATAATTGTAATTATTTTTTTTTAAATCCTTTAATTCATGTTGCCTACTTAAATGACAAATTAATATCTAGACAAAAAAAAAAAAAAATGCTGCATCCAGGTAAATCTGTTCCCCCTGTGTATTCAATATAAAAACACTGTTCTGCAGATGAAAGCGGTTAGACATAATTATGACATTGAAAAACATAACCAGTATCACTGTATTGTGTAATAAATCCTGTATATAACCTGTTTGCACATTCTTTCTTGTACATTCCTGCTCATCTTAATTTTTATTAAGTCTACAGTATACTGTCCCGCACATTTTATTTTCCATACCTATATTTATATATATAGTTTTCTTGTGTTTGTATTCTTTAATAATTGCACTGTCCATGGAGAGGACCTGACTTGCATTTCACTGCTGGTCATATATTTTCTATATAACCATGTATGCGACAAATAAAAATCTTGAATCTATAAATCCTCAGAAGGTAATATACTGGGAGGGAACCACTTTTCTCAGGCCTCTGGAAAAATCTGTTCCCCCTGTGTTTTCAGTGTAAAGTGTTCTGCAGATAAAAGTGGTTAGACATAATTATGACATTTTAAAAACACATCAGGAGCATCACTCTGAGTTACCTAAAATAATAAAAGAGAGACTAGTCATTGTGCAATATAGTTTATTTGTTATTTCGACAAGGCTTAAGTTGTTTAACAGAAACACACACACACTAATAACAATAAAATGGAAATGGGCGTCCGAACAAAAGAATGCCCCTGAGGAAGGAATTTAACTGTCTAATTGTAATGTATGGTGTTACACTTCATAAAACAGGAAAAGGTTAGCATTAGCAGGAAATCTGACTCTATGTTGCGATTGAACAGGACGTCACGTACATGAATACCTATTTAATTACAAATGATCTAAATAACATGGTGAAATGTTGCTTGCAGAAAGACAGCAAAACCACCACAAGCTGACTTGCTTAGCCGGGGCGAAATCATGAAGTCATGATTTTAGTACTGAAGTTTCAGGGTTGCCAAGATATTTAAAAAAAAAACGCCCAATTGCTACTAAAAACTACCGCTGGAAAACAGCGGACTGTCGTACCTCGGTCCATGAGGCGGGAAACGCAAGACATCAGGACGCATATTTCTACGGATGGGAACTCCTTCCCTTTCCAACCTTTCCTGAAAGTCTATTGTCCGGCCATCAACATGACGGCAAATTGCCGCGAAGTATGCAACCGCATGCAAATACTGACGAGCTCAATCGGCAGTATAAAATGCGGTGCACGCGACAATACGTCAGAATCGGATACTGAACGCAGCTCTAGCTGACCGAGTAGCGAACACGGCGACCACCGTGATGTCTCGTTCCCGCTCTCAGGGAACCGAGGTTACGGTAGTAACCGGAGCGTTCCCTCTCGAGCTTTCCCGAGACATCATGGAGATATTTCTCCGTTATGGGAACGATATGCAATCCCGCCGTGAGAGAGGCTACGAATAGCCTGTACAAGTTACACACTCAGCGAAAATAGAACACACACAATTCCCAACCAATAACGACGCTTGTTAGGCGGGCTCGCAGCTGATAGGTGGAGATAAGCCAAAGAGCGTCTAATGCCCAGGCATACGAAATCTGCATATCTGGTCATTAATAACGTCGGCTGCGCTAAGAACAGGGCAGAAGCAACAACATTAATGTCAGGGGCTGCACAGAGATAGCGGTATTAACAGCATAACACATAACATGATAATCAAGGCAGCAACACACGAATAGAGGTAGCAAAAACGTGAATCAGTCACTCACCGGCAGCACTCGGGAGGCTAAGGACTGAACATCCAGCTTGTAAAACCTGACGAAGGTATTCTGAGAAGACCAGCCGCCTGCAAAGCATATATCTTGAATAGACATACCTCACGACCACGCCCAGGAGGAGGCGTTGAGTGGGCCCTAATGTGAAAGGGGCATTCAAACCCTCGTATAAGCAGCCGTGATAGCGTCCACAATCCAGTGGGAAAGTCTCTGTTTTGACACGGCCCGGCCCTTCGCACAACCACCGTAGCACACGAAAAGCTGGTCAGATTGCCGAAAGTTGGCCGAACGGTCAATGTAAATCCTCAAAGCCCCGACGGGGCACACCGAAGTCTGAGCGTCCGCATCACGCGAGGTCGATGACTCAGAAGAAAGGGCAGACAGCGAAACAGTCTGCGCTCTGAGGGGGTAGATAGTGATTTAGGCACGTAGCCCGGCCTCGGCCAGAGAGTGACGCTGCAGTCACCGGGTCCGAAGCGAATACAGTCACTGTCCACAGAAAACGCATGTAAATCCCTTATGCGCTTAGCCGAAGCGAGGGCAAGAAGTGCAGTTTTGAGGGATAGCTCCTTCATATCAACGGATGCTAAAGGCCCGAAAGGGTGGCGGGGGGGTGGCTGTGAAAGAGCTCTTAACACCACCTCTAGGTCCCAGGGCGGGACTGAAGGCGAACGTGGGGGATGCAATCTCCTCGCTCCCTTAAGAAAACTCACCACCAGCGCGTGCCTACTGATCGATTGCCCGCCCAGCGGGGAACGAAATGAGGCAATAGCGGCCACATAGACTTTCAGTGTTGCTGGCAGAGATCCACTATCCAAGTCTGTACTGTAGAAAATGCAGAACATCCGACACGAAGCAAGCAGCCGGGTCGACACGAACATCACGGCACCATTTTCCAAACACTCCCCATTTTAGGGCATACAAACATATCGTGGAGGGCGCCCGCGCCTCTGTGAGCTTGTCAAGCACACGAGAATGCAGGGCGCTCAGCTCCTCTGATATCACCGAAGCAGCTACACATGAAGGTTCCATAACTCCGGGTTGGGTTGCCACACCGAGCCACTTGCTTGAGACAGCAGATTCTTCCTGATAGGGATCGGCCAGGCCGGCGCTACCAGCAAGCTCTGTCAGGTCCGGGAACCAAGGCCAGTTCGGCCAGTTCGGGGCGATGAGTATCACAGAAGCCCCCTCCTCCCTGATCTTGCATAACACCAGAGGCAATATCTTGATCGGAGGAAATGAGTACAGCCTGGCTGCTGGACAAGGCGATGTCAGAGCGTCCCTTTCCAGCGGGGAGTGAGACAGAGAGAAAAACAGCGGGCAGTGCGCATTCTCGCTCGTGGCGAACAGATCCACCTCCGCTCTCCCGTAGCGGGTCCAAATCATCCGAACCGACTCGGGGTTCAACCTCCACTTTCCTTGAGGAATCCCCTTCCTCGAAAGCATGTCCGCCCCGCGGTTCAGGAGACCGGGGATGTGCGCTGCTCTGATGGAGATAAAGTGACGGTCCGCCCACCGCAGGAGATTCGCTGCCTGCTTGTACAGAGCCCTGGAGCATACGCCTCCTTGGTGATTTATGTACGACACCACAGACTTTGTCGGTGCGAATCAGTACCTACGCGCTGTTCCAGCTGCGGCTGAAAATCCTTTAGAGCTAAGAACACTGCTTCCAGCTCTAAGCGGTTTATGTGCCACCGGCTCTGGGTTTCTGACCACAGCCCCGAAGCCGGCATACCCTCGCACACTGCTTCCCATCTGCGAGTCGACGCGTCCGTCGTGACCACAACACATGACGTCATCAAGCCCAGGGGAACCCCCCGGCTGAAGAGATCTGGGTTGCACCACGGCCTCAGAGCTTCGATGCAGCCACGGGAGACCACGATGCACAAATGGTCCGAAGTCCACGCCGTCCAAGAGACTCGAGATTTCAACCATAATTGCAGGGAGCGCATGTGTAGTAAGCCCAGGTGACATACCTCCGCAGCAGACGCCATGAGCCCCAGCAGCCTCTGAAATTCCTTCAAGTGAACAGAGCTGCCCAGTCTGAAATGGCGCAGGGAAGACAAAATGGCCGCCGAGCACTACCGAGAGAGGCGGGCTCTCATCTCCACAGAGTCGAAGCACACTCCCAGATATGTAATAGACTGACTCGGGGCGAGAATGCTATTCTGCATGTTGACACATAGCCCTAGGAACTCCAAGTGATGAAGCAGAGTGTCTATATGGCTGACTAGTGTGTCCCGGGACTGAACTAAAATCAGCCAATCGTCCAGATAGTTGAGAACGCGCATCCCGCGGGCTCTGAGAGGGGAAAGTGCTGCATCCATGCACTATGAGAAAGTGCGTGGGGCCAAAGCCAACCCAAAACGGGAGAACAGAGTATTGGTACGCTATGCCCTCAAAAGTAAACCTCAGAAAGCTTCTATGATGCGGTGCTATCTGAATGTGAAAGTACGCGTCCTTTAAATCCACGGACGCAAACCAGGCCCCGGGGCGAATTTGCGCCAGGATCTGTTTCAACGTTATCATCCTGAACGGACGCTTGCAAAGCACTCTGTTGATGGGCCTGAGATCTAGAATCAAGCGGAGTCCCCCATCTCTTTTGGGTACCACGAAATAGCGCCTGTAAAACCCGCTCTCCAGCTCGCTGGGAGGGATTCGTTCTATCGCTCCTTTTTCGAGCAGACTGCATACATCTTGTCTCAGAACCAGGGCTTTTCGGGGCAATGTTAGAGACTGCACCACGCCACTGAAACGGGGTGGTCTGCGTCTGAATTGAAGGGTATACCCACGCTCTATCACACCGAGTAGCCAGCGCGAGATTCCCGGAATAACCTCCCACGCGGATCAGGACCGGACAAGCGGCCTTGCGGCTTCATTGGTCGTTGGATGCTGCGCCGGCGAGTGTGTGGGCGGCGGCTCTGCACTGCTCTGAGGCGGGGCGAGCGGCATCGCACTGACTGAGTGAGGAGGAAATAGCTCTTTTTGTGAGAATGTATGCATTTTTATTTAATGAACATCCAACACACAAACATTTGAAGCCCTGAACTTGCGGCGCTTGGGAGCCAGGCCGCTCACGCATTCTCCTCCTCTCTTCAGACCGTCAGCACGACGGCTTAGCCGGCGGCGGCGGGAGAGAGTCACGTCGCGGGCTCCTCCGCTGGCCGTGGCGTTTCCTCCCGGGACCCCACGCCTTCCTGCGGAAATCCGGCTCCTGGCAAGGAGCAGTAACGTTAGCCGTCACCGCTGCGGTTGCTGGCCTGGGGTTATCCCTCTGCTGGGAAGAGCCAGGTGCCGAAGAGGATCTGGATCTCGCCGTCTGCTGCTAGAAAGCGCGCCTCGGCATCACGTGACTCATGGCTTTGGCGCGCTTTTGAGCCTCCGCGAAGCGCTCAGTAATGGACTCCACGGCGTTACCAAAAAGGCCGGAGGGAGTCACAGGAGCGTTCAGCTGCACTTTACGGTCAGCATCCTTGAGGTCAGCCAGGTTTAACCATAGGTGTTTCTGAAGGACGACCATAAAACCCATGGCTTTACCCACAGCCTGGGCCGCTCGCTTCGTCGCCATCAGCGCGAAGGCCGTCGCCGCGCGCAGATCCTTAACGTCCTCTGCCGTGAGGGCTCTGCCCTCCGATGCCTGCAGGAGCTTCGCCTGAAAAACATGCAGCACTGCCATGGCGTGCAGCGCTTGAAGCCGCCTCGCCCATCAGACGCATACGCTTTATTGGCAAGGTGGGCGGTAGTCCTGCACGGCTTTGAGGGGAGGCTGATGTCTGAGCCAAGGGTCTTGGCTGCTGCAGGACACAGGTGCGCAGCGACGGTCTCCTCGACTGGGGGAGAGCGCACGTACCCGTGGGCCTCTGCCCCATCCACGTGGGTAAAAATGGCCTGTGTGGCAGAGTGGACATGTGCTGATTGGGGCGCAGACCATGTTTTTACCAGCTCCTTGTGTACGTCGGGGAAAAAGGGGACCGACGTCCTCGAGTCAGCTTTCCGGGTGGACCTGAAATACCAGGAGTCAAGCTTACTCCTGACAGGCTCCTCTGGAGGACTCCAGGTAAGCTCCAACTCCTGGACAGCCCTTGACAGAACCCTCATGAGCTCCTCCTGGAGGTCTGGGGGCCCCATGCTGTCCGGCTGATCGGACTCCGATCCCGCCCAATCCTCCCTCTCCGAGGCCGAGATGGACATCGAGTCATCCCCCTCCTCCTGGCTAAAGGATACAAACTCCGCGACGTTGGAAGGAGGGCGGAAGCAGTACTCGGGGAGTGAGACCAGGGAACGGGGCGACCATTGGGGTTGGTGGAGCGACAAGACGAAGCTCCCGTCATCGGGAGGGCCCACCAGCGGCACACTGGCAGCAGTGGGCCTCATCCCGAATAGGCCACATCGCGGCGGGTCCGGAGCACACCGGGCCGGAAGGTCCGCGCAATGCCCACAGTTAAACTCGTCCAGCGCCGCCTCGGCGTGGGCCAGGCCCAGGCAGGCGACGCAGTAGTCGTGCTGATCCGGCGGCTCTATCGGTCCCGCGCAGATCTTGCAGATTGTTGCCATAGTGAATTCAACAGGTGAAGTAGAAGATACTGACGTAATTGTCGCGTGCACCACATTTTATACTGCCTCTCAAGCTCGTCAGTATTTGCATGCGAATTGCATACTTCGCGTCAATTGGCCAGTCATTTGGACTGGCGGGAGCCAATAGGACTTCAGGAAAGGTTGGAAGGGAAGGAGTTCCCATAACGGAGAAATATCTCCGTGATGTCTCGTGAAAGCTCGAGAGGGAACCGCGGACTTGGCAACACTGCGAAGTTGCGCAGGCGCTGTGAGGGGAAACAGGGAAACTGAATTCGCCGGAACACCGGTTTACTCAAGATGCCTTCAGAGTAGATACCAATGATGATCATAACCAATGTCCATCACATATGCGGACTGATATCTAAAAGTTTTTTTTTATTCTTTTCACATTTAGATATAAAAATTAAATAAAACGTCAACAATAAAAACAGCTAGCTAGTTTAAATGATTATCTAAAAAAATCCATAGATATCACTATTCTATAATACGGCTGTTAACAAGTTCTCCGACAAGCGGAAGCAATGAGACCTGTTTTCCGGGTTTGGTCAGGTGATGTTCGACATATACCCTATTATTCCGCTTGTCCTACGGTCACCACACCTCAAGACAGCGACCAGATGATATATTTAAAGGGTTCCGTCCGGTTTTTGTACTTAAATCGCTATAGTGAGCAGGATTATTTCTTCCGCATCTCATCCAGCGCCTCTTTTGCTAGCTCCAAAACCAGATTTTAAAGCTGCTAATGGATTCAAGCATTCAACGGCCCCGTAGTAACGGCCCCGTAGTATAACAATAAAATAAATATCCAACCCAAACTGGATATATTTATCGGCGTTTTTCCTGTTTGCAATATCGAGCGATAAATCAACAAATAAACGAGCGACCACGTGACAAACGCACACACTTCTTCATGACAAACGGACATTTAGCTTTAGCCAAAATCTTTTGGTTCGTTCAACATAACTTACCTCGTAAAACTGAATGTGATATATCGCGCTTTAAACCAGCAGCTCGACCTGACTGTGTAACAGCGTTCAAATTTCCCCAACCGGAACCTGTCATCTTGAGAGAGAAAGACAACTTCCGGTTCCTGAAGTATTAGTCCTGCTGCAGGCGAATGGACCTACAGTACAATAATAAATGCCCCACGGGTTTCTCCCAGATTTATTGTTGTTGCATTGTGTGACAGTAGCACAGCAAGTTTCACAAGAGTGACTGAAATTGAGCTGTTTAAATGTGTATGATTGCTTGTTCAAATTCATATTTACAAATACATTCTTGTATTATTATTCTGTATTGTCCAGAGTGGTCTGTATATGATGAAAACAGCTCAGAATAATGGTTAAGACCACACAAGAGCTTGGAGTTGATGTTGCATGCTTTTGAAAGGTTGCTCTGTTGACCAAACTGGAAATAATTGTTCTTATACAGTCTGTAAACAATAACCCACATGCCTCCATTGCCTAAAGGTCCAGCTGTGTTTCTGTAGCAAGCATTACAATTCCCTCTGACCTGCTAATGTCACCCTTCTCAAGTGAACACAAAACCAAGGCTAAAGAGTGAATTTAAACTAGGTTTGTGCAATAAGTAGTTTTGATAGTAGTTTAGTAGTATGTGCATTTTGTGCTGTAATGACTTTTCCTCTTTCTGACCTTGCACTGGCTCACTATTGATCATCAAATACATTTTAAATCGTACTAATCACTTATAAAGCCCTGAACGGTTCCGCCTCAATACTGAGGGAGAGCACGCACCCTATCGAGGAGAGTCCTTCAAATTGGATGGGGAGGACGTGAAAAAGTTATATAAGGAAACGGTGATCACTCTGGATATTTGTGTTAGTTTGAGATCAACGAATTTATGTGTGCCACCCACCAACTAAGTGATGGAAGGGCCTGATTGTAGCGAAGAAATTGCATTTTAAGGAAACATTTGTAGCTATTAACACTTGGGTTTGTATTATTTCTGGTGGCCAGCGACCCCGCATTGACTGCTGTGCATAAACACTGCAAATGTGCTCACATACAAACAGTATTTACAGAAAATGGCATTCCATTATAATGTAAAGGTATAGTTTACTTAACCTCTAGACCTGTTAAGAGAAGTCACCATTACTTGGCTCAAAAAGTGACATGAAGCCCAGTAAAGAGTCAGGTTATGAAATGTAAACTTACTGACAGATTCCCTGAATTGGGACTGAAAACCAATCCAGTACAGTTTGCCTTTAACAATAAACATGTACTGTACAAAAACCTTTGCTCTTAGCATAACTGCCACACTCAAATACATGTTGGATGCTGAGGTTTCATGCCAGAAATGTCAGACTCGGCTTCAATCGAGAGGAAAACTAGATCCTGCTGTGCTGAACCTCTCTCGGTCACAGTGTTGGTCCTAATATTCATTTGTGCTCAGAAGATGAAAAAATTTGGAATTTTTGAATGAACTAACCACTTAACATGTCAGCGTGGTTATATTATGTCCACTTTTTCAGCTACATTTACTGAAAAGTTATTGGAATTTTAGTTTAGAGGTCACAAATATTAACTTAATCTTTGAGGGGTTTAGACTAGATGTTCGATATGTCAACATCTAAATCCACTGCTAAAGAAAAAAATATATATTTATGTAATTGCACCTTTGGCTTGGAAGTCTTCATATGGTTCCATCCAAATTTAACTTATGCACAAAATACCACTAAGAAAAGTAGGAGAAGCCACTGAATATAATAATTTTAATTTATATAATAAATGACTTGCGGCTCAGAGCGAGCAGACGAAACACAGTAAATGCAGTCATTGCTTTCGGAGGTGGATGCTGCTGCTTGGGAACGCAGTCGTGTAAAACAGTTCTGGGAGGCAATTATGCAGAAATACTTTAATGACAGACTTTGCTCATGCATTTCCAAATGACCAAAACATTTCAGATGCTGTGAACGAGATCGATCCGCTGGTTAGTCAAGTAATGCCATCCAATCATGCAAAAGGGCACATGACTTTTTAGATGCACCTGGAGGAATTATTTCGGCAAATGCATTTCCAGCTCCCATTATTCGCATTAACTATTTTTCAACTAAAGTTAAAAACCACCTCAAGCAAGCGTAAAAACTTTAAGGGATTTTTTTAATTTGACATTTCCATCACTCGTTTCTGATGCAATACTTCAAAATGCACATAAAAACAGGGTGATGGAAACATAGCTAGTCACTTAGATAATCGAATCTGTGACAACCCTGAGTGATCTTTAGTCCCAGTCTCTCATATTATATATATATATTTTTTTTTAAAAGTCTAGAAATAAAATTTTACACTCGGTCTACACTGAAATGAATGTGATGTGAATAGAGCCCATTATGATCAGTGATACTGTGAACACTGGATGACAGATGCACTATTTTCAATAATAGGACAAATGGATTCTTCATCATTTCTTTATTTACAATTGGTCCACATCACAGTACCGTCAGCAACAAGACACCCTGCACACCGTATCAGCAATATAGATCACAATAACCAGTATGTGCTAGCGCCTAAAAGGAACGGAAGAATAAATGAAAAAGAAAAAAGAACTGCAGCCAAGTATGTGCAACTCTTTAAGGTTTGCCACATCTCTTTATTTCAGTTTATGTAAAGAGCCTTACAGAATTGACAATGACAGTGCATAAACAAAATGAGTTAATAGGAAGACTGTGTACAAAACCGCTTAGAACATACTTACCTAGACCTTTCCTGGTAAAAAACAAAAATAATTTTAAAAAAAATCAGGAGGCAATTTGCAAGTCTTCTGTCATTGTGTCTTAAGACACTCCTCTATTCAGCATGTTCACATAGCATGTTTTGAAAAAGAGAGGAAATTTTCTCTATTGATAGCATACGGAAATGTCGGCATTCATTTGGGAAAAAGATTGGTGATCCGAGGTATGTATCCGTCACCCAGATTGAAGTCATGATAAAGCTAAAATAGGTCAAGAAGCACATAACCTAACTAAAAAAAAACCTATCTGTGATGATTACGTTTATATATCTACTGAATTATTTTAAGACTGCCCCTTCTCATTTTAGACCTCACTTTTTTTATAAAGTCCACTTCAATTACAGAAAAGTCCCTTAAGAAGCAGAGAAACAAACAATGAAAGTGGAGCCAACCAACATCAATTTAGTCAGACGATGGAAAAGGGGGAGGAGTCTCAGTGGAGCAGCTTTGTGCATCCTGCTGTCCATTCTGGCTCATGGAAACAAAAGCTGGTGGGGATCATAGTCACAGTGCTCACCCAGAGAGTCTCTGTGACCGTCACATACTGGAGGACATGAGGGGTCGGGGGGACATGCAGGGACAAGCTTAGCTTATCCGCTCTCGCTGCTCTCCAGAGACTGCATTTTGACCATGTGGTCAGGTTTGCCTCCAGCAGCGTAACGCTCCCACATCTGCAGGTAGAGTCTCTCCAGGTCCATGGTGTACTGTTTGGTGTTGAAGAGCGGGCTGCAGATGCGCTGCTTCCACACGCGGGAGCGGACCTTCTTCAGGCTGAGCGGAGCGAAGGAAGAACGTGTTTCAAGGATCTTAAACATGTCTTGATTTGAAAGTGGAAATTGACAAGAACAACTTACAATTCCATATCAGTGCCAAGCTTCACAGCCACATCTTCATACTCCTGACGGCTTTGGGCAATGAGCTCAGGACAGCCAAGACAGGTGAGCTGAGAGGCAGCGACACGTGAAGCCAGTGTCTCTCCTGCAGAAAACATCAGGATATCAGGGTGTTTACTAATTTATTTTTTGGCAAGTAAAATTATGATCATGGATGAAAAATGGTAAGCCATTCCTTACAAATATTGTTTTAAAGGAACACTCCACTATTTTTCAAAATAGGCTCATTTTCCATCTCCTCTAGAGTTAAACAGTTGAGTTTTACCGTTTTCTAATCCATTCAGCAGATCTCCGGGTCTGGCGGTAGCACTTTTAGCTTAGCTTAGCATAGATCATTGAATCTGATTAGACCGTTAGCATCTCGCTCAAAAATGACCAGAGTTTCTATATTTTTCCTATTTAAAGCTCGACCCTTCTGTAGTTACATCGTGTACGAAGACCGACGGAAGCGGCAGCAAAGTTTCTTGATTAATACGCCGGAATGAGAGTATAGTTCCTAGCCATATCGGCCTAGAAAATTGCAACTTTTCATTTTCCGTCGGTCTTAGTACACGATGTAACTACAGAAGGGTCGAGCTTTAAATAGGAAAAATATAGAAACTCTTTGGTCATTTTTGAGCGAGATGCTAACGGTCTAATCAGATTCAATGATCTATGCTAAGCTAAGCTAAAAGTGCTACCGCCAGACCCGGAGATCTGCTGAATGGATTAGAAAACGGTAAAACTCAACAGTTTAACTCTAGGGGAGTTGGGAAATGAGCCTATTTTCAAAAATAGTGGAGTGCTCCTTTAAGAAACAATAATAATACAATTTATTAAAGTTTAAACCAACTTTTATTTTGGCGAGTTGTAATGAAGACCTTCGAGTTTCCTCTTTTAATGAATATTACTTAAGTTTAAAAAAAATACAAAGACAATTTCACCGGTCATAACTTCTGGAGATAAATAGTGCAAACACTGGACAAGGATGACATTTTCTATTGCGTATATGTCGAGCATGCTATCCATTTACTAAGTATGCTAAATGGAGGATACTTTGAAAGGCTGAGAGTTCATCTGAACAAACCACTAGCCCCAAGTATGAGAAATATTAATAGCTATGCTTACAAATCACACTAATACGAAATAGGTTAATAACAGTGATGCACCGAAATCAAGTTTTTTTACAGAAACTAATGTTTAATTTAGCCAAAATCCAAATCAGAAAGTTTAGAGTTAGGCACACTGCAACTGAAAAGATCACTAAAAGAAAACTGGAAAGTCTAAAAGATCTGTTCATCAAAATGAAGAGCTATTCAAATCAATACTGTTAATTCAGCACTAGCGTCCACACAGTTAACATGTTTACCTGTTGTAGCTTATCCACACTGTGTGTACAAAATAGACAATGACAGTCAAAAAGATTTGATTTGATTTTTGTCAGCTGAACCGCTTTCACCTTTTATATTTACCTGAATCAAATCAATGCGATAAACGAGTTTGGTCAAAAGTAATAAAGTAGTCTGATTATATTACCTACAACGTGTAATGTAATAGAGTAGGTTACTAACTACAGGTGTTAACCCTGTAATCAGAATCAAGTAAAAGACACCCCAATATATTATATATATGTTTTCTATTATATACTGTATATATATATTATATATATATAATATATATATAGATATATATAGTATTTAAAGTACCTGTAAATTAAGTACTGTTAAATTAAGAGGTGTATGTAATTTTTTTTGAACAGTTTTTTTAGCATGGCTCCTAGCTTGTATTACCTGGCATAGTAACCATGGGGGTACCAGCCCACAGCACATCCATGCCTGTGGTGTGTCCGTTACAGAGCGGCGTGTCCAGGCACACATCAGCCAGCTGTCCACGTCGCACATGCTCCTCTTTGGGAGCCACAGGGGAGAAGATGATGCGAGAAGCAGGCAGGCCCATGTTCTGAGCGTACTGTTGGATATTGGGCTCACCCACGGCTGGGAAGCGCAGCAGCCAAATCACACTGTTGGGCACACGCTTCAGGATCTACAGAACCGAGAGCACAGTGAATGGAGCTGCCAGACAAGCAGTTTCACAATGAGTACATACTGTTACTTTCAATGAATTGATTCAAATATTGATGACTTTTACTTCAACAATTTGACTCATTACAAAACTCGTAACAGGTAACCACCTTATTTTATGCGTAAAAAAAAAAAAAATTCTACATTTCCTTGTGTTAACTTTGTGAGCCAGCCTGAATGGTTCTAAGAATGGTAAGTAACGGTTAGTTATATTTCCATTTGACGTTCAGCACGGCATGTAGTGAGAACGGTTTGGCCCGATGGTGATTCAAAAACGGCTTTTCAATCTACTTTGCAACAACAGCTGTTTGGTTGAAAAAAATCATTCAGATTTATTTTTACAAAAAAAAATAAATAAATCGGAATGACTAAATATCGATTTATCTATATAAAATAGAATTAGCTGAAACAAATTATTTAAAAAATTTTAAAAGAAAGAAGAATGTTGGTAACCAAACAGTTACTGGTCCCCAGACTTCAACAGTATAGATTTTTTCACAGTATATTTTTTTTCTCCCTAATATAGACGTAATGGGGACCAATGCACCTGTTTGGTTACCGAAATATTCTTCAAAATATCTTGTGTTCGTTTGAAGAAAAAAGAATGCATACAGGTTTGGAACAACATGAAGATAAGTAAATGATAACAATTTTTAAGTTTGGATGAACTATCCCTCTAAAGCACGAGTTGCCCCGCCTTGGAATAGGCTTGCCGCGATAGATGGTGTTTTCGGTTATACCGGTGTTAAGACGCAACACCGGTTATGTCACTTGCCCACCGCGGCACTGACCCCCACCGTTGTTTAGATTTTTTTATAGTAATAAAATTAATTTAGTTCAGTAAAAGAACAGACGCTACAATTAAAAACTGAACACGGCTGTTCAATGCAGTGTGCCGAAGGACAGTCGCATCACAGATCAGATTTCATTTCTCAGGTGAGGAGAGTGAGTCGAGCGGACTGACAAGGAAGAGTGAGGTGAGACAGACAAGACGATCACGGATGATTTAGTTTCGAAACTAAATGCTAAAGCGTCTGTTTGGCAGCATTTTGGATTTTGAAAAACCTGTTGACTTTTGCCGTTTATCTAAGGTGAATTTGGAAGTTTTTTTTAAACATTAGTTTCTTATTTAATTGTTCCACAGTGTTTGCTGATTTTTACATTATTTAAACTTAGTGTAATTTATTTATTTTATTTGACATCAAGGTGTATTACCAAGCTTCTTATTTGTTTTGTTAATAAAATTTCTATGTTTTATATATAGGCTAAAGCAAGTTTGACGTTGTTTTTTGTTGTTGCATTCAAGCAATTGAGGCTATTTAAAAGCGGAGGAAAAGAGAAAACACCCCTGCGGTGATACCGGTATTATCGGTGTTGTCACACGTCGATTAAACGGTGGGAAAATTTCCGCACCGTCACAACCCTACTTTGTACTGTTATAATGTCAGTAGTTTATGTAAACGAACTGTGTACTCTCTATGTGAACTCTTTCTCTGTGTTACCTGGACCAAAATATCACCATTTGTTTGTCAGCCAAAGTCTACTTCGGCTGTCGATGCCATTTTGCATCATCCGGCGCACTTTTGACAGATCCATGGTTTGTTAATTACAGATCGAACTTCTACATTTTGTATCAAATCAAAATCAAAAGTGTATTATGGGTGTCAAAGTCTGCAAAAGGCATGTGGCACTGATTTAAAAAAAAAATTCTGTTGCATAGATATGTTGTTTTTTTGTTTTTAAAGCCCATCTTGGTGAATGAAGGAATGAATTCTCCTTTTAAATCTTACATTGGCCCACATCTGAAGGGTCGGAGGGTCAATCTTATAGAGCTGGTTGAAGTTGCAATAGACAATAGAGTCTTCAGGGAGGCCATATTGCGAGCGGGTGGTCACCACGATTGTTCTGGGAACTTCTTCTCCTGTTGCTGCCTTGTTGTTAATCTAAACAGAAACAATAAAGAGCAGATGAGTTAATAGTTTAGGTACTGAAATGCATGTGCCTTAAAACTGTCGCCCATCCCTAGAAGCCTTTCAACTTTCTCTGCCACCAAATGTGTGCCACCTACAGCAGTGTGAAGGCCCAAGTGTAGGGAAAAATGGCTATTACACATCCTGTCTCAAAGCGTGCTGTTCTCAGCCAGTTTATGTGTGCCATACCTGCAAGGCTACAGTCCCAGATACTATAACCTCCTCCACTGTAAAAATCTGAAAAACAACAACATGTGGTAATATTCTGACTCTGCCTACTATGAAATTGTCTTTTCGACAGATCTTCGAGATGATCAAAGGAGGAAACTGATCTGAGGTCATTAGAATCATTTCACACCACCAATCTGACGAAAATTAAGTCTCTCATCTGCAAATACAAATTGCACAAGAGCAAATACAGCCACGTGCCGATAAAAACACCTTCACACAGCTAAATCTCCATAAATAATTACATGTTGTCAATTTGGCCATGACAGAGGTGTCATGAAAACAGAAGACAATATTTAGGGATGCACCGAATGTTTGGCAACTGAAATTATTCGGCCGAAAACAGCAAAAATAAATCTCTTTCGGTGTTCGGCCGAATAATATGCAACAATGACTAACGCGATCAAATAGAGGCACGCACTAATGCAGCAAACATGTCGGCAGTGTGAAAGTATTTAAAACTATCAGAGAAAGATGCAGAAATCATTACAAGCATGAAGCACCGACAGCGAGAGACTGTTTAGTGCTGCATCACATGTCTCCGATGAGAAGAGGTGGCTGATGCTGGTGGTCAGGCTACTGTAACATGATTGAAATCGCGGCCTCAAACGATTAGTAAATAAACTGCAAAACGTCATGTTTTATAATACACGCACGAATTGCATGTATTCAAACAGCACTGCACAAGCTCGCGGCGGCAGGGTTCAAAGTCCAAAGCATGAGGAAAATCTGCGCTGAA
This sequence comes from Sinocyclocheilus anophthalmus, assembly GCA_018155175.1. NCBI lineage: Eukaryota > Metazoa > Chordata > Actinopteri > Cypriniformes > Cyprinidae > Sinocyclocheilus > Sinocyclocheilus anophthalmus. The sequence continues at coordinate 64,336 of JADLZN010004471.1, forward strand.
ACTGTGTTACTCGTCAGTTGCTCAGTAACATTTTGTGAATTTTTTTAAAGGCATGTGACAATGTGATATGTGCGACAAACATCTTCCCAAATTCGTAATGAGAATCATTTATAAATCTGCATGCTGTTGTCAACAAAAAGAAGCACCGAGATCTTCCTACGGGTTTCTGCCAAAATAAAAGCAGAGAAAAAAGCAACAACTCCATCAACATTCATAAATTATAGTATTGTAATTTTACTGTTGTTCTGTAAAATAAAATAAAAAGACAATAATAATGATAATAATAATTACCTTACAACAGCTCTATTAATACATTTATTATAACATTCACAGTGTTCAAATTGGGATCTGTAATATATTCTAATGTTTTAAAAGAAGTCTCTTCTGCTCAGCAAGGCTGCCTTTCTTTGTACAGTAAAAAATACATGCCTGATTCAAGTCTCAAAAATGGCCAAAAAATATTATTTTACTAACTTATTAATTTTAAGTTAAATTGTGCTTTGTTGGTATAATGTCTGCTAGAATGTAAAAAAAAAGTGTTCAGTGTTAAATATTTTTTAATTTGTTGTTTTGTAATTGATTTTTTATTTGAAAAGCAGGACAAAACAGTAAAAAGCACATTTTGGCTATTTAATATATTCAATGGTGAAAAAATAAAAAATAAATTAAAAAATAAAAAAGGCCAAAATAGGGCCTACCTGGGGAAAAAAAATGCAAAAAAAGTGTGTTCGGTACTCAGCCCAGTGTTTAATTTTTTCCCACTTCGACCAAGAATTTTCATGTCGGTGCATCCCTACAATATTTAGAATTTGATCATTGATCAGAAATTGATTTTGTGAGCATGATTCACGTGAACACTTTAACCTAATATTTCCAGTTACCAGAAACAATTAAGACAGCTTGCATGTGTCAGAATTTTTTGCTTGTCCAAACAAAATGAAAAGAAATGGAAAACAAAGTGCATGCAACCCTCTTTTTCAGAATGAAGGCTTAACCAGAAAAACGATGTGCATGTAAATGTGGTCAACTACCCACCAATCCGTCATGCTAAGAATGATGTGCACGACTAAATCCCAGTGAGAACCCAACTTTCAAAGCAGTGAAGTTAGTGAAATTGCAGTGAAACCAGATCAACACTGAGGGCCTGCAATGGGCCGTACCTGAGTGGTGGCCAGGCCGTTGCTGACGGTAAAGCCGTTGATGGTGACCTGGATCTGGCCCTGGTTGATCATGTTAATGATGGCCTCAGCCGCTGTGTTCATAGGGATGATGGGCATGGACAGGGCACCGTTACTGTCAGCCGACTCTTGACCATCACATTCCATCTGGAAAAGAAAGAAACATTAGCATTTCTGTTTAACAGGGCAATGGAATGCACTAAAGCAGTGATTTCTTCACTAACCTTCACAACTTTGATATCTGGCAGGCTTTCCAGGAAGGCTTTCAGATCGATGCCATTCAGTACAATGCGATTGTCGAAAATATGGCCATTTGACTTGAAGTCTATCACCGCTTTTTTCTATTGGTTAAAAAAAGAAAACCATGAGCCTCATTCTCTGTTATAGATTTAAAAAAATGTGATTAGAGACTCAAACTAGCCTTGAGGTGAGGGAACATATTGGCATGATCTCCAATGAAGAAAGTGTTCGGCATGTAGGCCAGTTTCTCAGAGTACTGCTCTGCAACCTCAAAAGGAGACGTCTCCTTATCAGTGATAATGTAGTCCATGAATGGACCTCCACTGGTCCCTGGGTATCCAAGCCACATGGCCTAGGGTAGATTGGAAAAAGTAACTAATTATTAAACTAGATCTTTATATATTATCTGAAGTATATGCTACCATTTAAAAGTTCAGGCCCAGTACAATTATATTTATATAATAAAATAAATATTTCTTGAACACCAAATCAGCATATTATAATAATTTCTCAAGGATCATGTGATGATAAGCTGTGGAATTCAGTTTGCATCAAAGGAAATGACATTTACATTTTAAAAATTCAAATAGAAAACAGCTATTTTAAATTGTAATTATAACATGCAATGCTAGTGTTCCAGCTGTTTCTGCCTCTATAATATTCCAAGCCTAGGTGCAAGACAATCCTTATTAATAATTGTAAGAGAATCATCATTAAGGGTTTCCTGAACTTAAGTTCCTAAATATGACCCAGGTCTCTCCTTCAACGTAAGTTTACGCCTATTTTATCAACCGCTGGATAAAAATAGCCACACATTTGCACACCCAAATAAATAACATGAAATAAACAAATTCAACCTGAATGGGTGCAGGGCGCAAGGCGAACAGCTCATTGCGTGCTCCTTTAGTATAGCCATTCATGTTGACCAAGATGTGGACTCCATCTTGCTGGATCCTGTCTGCTGCTTTTCCATTGCAGGTGATCTATGAACACAGGACACGATGAAATCAAGACAGACCTCCAAATGGAGGAGGAAGATGATATACCTAAAATAAGCTTGTGATATGTACATGTATACTCACCTGTGAGAGGTCGATGAAGTGATGAGACTCAGCCATGACTTTAACTCTGAAGTTGGTGCTGTCATCGGGGCTGAGAGCATAGCAAAACACCTGTAAACAATATAACCGTATGAAATCACCAGCTCACCACGATGTGATCAACAGAAAGATTTATACATAACTACTGCGTGCATTACAGTCTCATCACCTCAAATTTCTCAGAGTTGTGCATGCCAGGGATGGACTGCATCAGGTGGGAAGTGGGATGGTTGCCAAAATCAGAGCTTACGTAAGCCACACGCAAACGGCCTCCACTGGCCTTCAAGTCCTTTGGACGCTCATAGGCAGGTTTATGAAGAGCATTGATCTACAGAACAAGTATTATGCTGATGCTTATGAACTGAGTAAGTATAGGAGCTACTTTTACACCAAAACCAAGGTACAAATCAGAAAATGTAGCAGAATGGGCTTGTATAAACATGTTTAATGTAATATACACACCTTATCCAGACACAAGTTGCCATGCCTCTCTGCAATTGCTTTGCGAAAACCATGAGAGAGGGGGTACAGCATGCTGTGATGGGGATGCACAGATGGCAGGCGGTTCTTCTCCAGTTGATCAGCCACAATGCTCACCAGCTTCTTCATGCGCTCATCATAGTCGGTCCAGTCACATACAATCTGAGGACCAGAGCACAATATGATGTCACACAAACATTCCCACCAGAGTGCACAGTGAAAACACACACACATTCAAGATGTTTACGTACCTGCAGACAGTGAGCCAGGTTACAGTAAGCATCAGGGAATTCAGGCTTGAGCTTCAGGGCAGTGCGGTAAGATGCAATTGCTTCAGGAATGTTCCCAGAATCCTTCGAGAGGAGAGAGATGCAATTTGAATTCAAAGTAACACTGAAAACAACTGAAAGGAAGTGAATTCTCCAGGTCTCTAGATTCATACCTTGTGTATGGAAGCCAAGTTACTGTGAGCATCTGCAAAAGCGGGGTTGATCTGAATGGCTCGAGTGTAGCACTGCAGCGCCCCCTGAACATCCTGCATCTCTTTCAAAGTGTTGCCCATGTTAGAGTAAGCATCAGCAAACGTGGGGCTGATTCTGCTCAGTGGTTGACAACAAACAGACAGTGAGACTTTGAAAGACACCAACACAAAATTACATCAGGCTGCAGCTACAAAAAAGAACAAACCTGATTGCCTCCTTATAGTGCATGAGAGCTTCCTGAAGTTTCCCCTGCTGTTGCAGGACACTGGCAAGGTTTGAATGGGCAGCAGCAAATTCAGGGAACACCTTTCCAACAAATAAAACCAAAACTTAAGACATGGTTCTAAATCTCTCACTTGAAAATGTTTTTAAGCATGTATAATAACGAATATGGATTTTCAGCGGACGTCACTGGTCCCCTCACCTCCAGTGCTTTTCTGTAGAGCTGCACAGCATCCTCAATGTTGCCCTGCTCGCGCTTGATGTTGGCCAGATTGTTAAGGGAGTCAGCGTGAGTCGGGCACAGACGCAGCGCAGTGTTGTAACACTCCTCAGCTTCAGAAACCTAAAAGTAAAAATGAAAGTTAGCAGCCAATAAAGCTCTTGATTCTAAAGGTTGTCCAGTGACTTTTAGCAGGCAAAATTCAGCCATTTTAATAGGAATTCATGAGGTTGGGAATTTCTTGCAAGGGCGAAAGACTTCCCAATGATTTCAAGTTGGGAAATTTTTTGTCTGCAAAATTTCATTTATGGAAAATGTATAATGACTGTGGGGACACTGAGAAACTAAGAAATCTGGTTAAAAATTAAATAAGATGAAGACATGAGTGTAGACAGCAGGAATGCATGACAGAGGCATAATTCAAGAACATAAACATAGGTTCTTACATTGCCCTTCTCCTTCAGAGCATTAGCGAGATTGCAGTATGCATCAGGAAAGTGTGGCTGCAGCTCAATGGCACGACGGTAGGTGTCAACGGCCAGGTCAATCAAACCCTGCTCGTAGTACACGCATGCCAGGTTTCCATGGACAACAGCATGGTTAGGGCTCAGGCTGAGGGCACGCAGATAACCAGCAACAGCTCTGTAAGGGGAAAACGACATGTCTCAGATTGGCTGAAAAAGGCTGCGAAGCAAAACGTAATGGCAGAGGATGCAAACATTTACCTGTCAAAGATACGAGCCTCTTTCAGAACATTGCCCAAGTTGATGTAAGCGTCCAAAAAGTTTGGGTCCAGTGTCACTGCCTGTAAATCCATTGAACAGGCCATGTGAACAACATATTCATTCATCATCACTGTCCAAAGTGGGATTGTCCTCTGCAACCAACCTTCTCAAAATGATGTATGGCCAGCCAGATCTCCCCCTGAGCATTGAACACGCAGCCCAGGTTACTCCAGGCCACAGCAAAGTTTGGCTGAGTTTCAATTGCCTTCAGGTAACAAGCCTTCAACAGGATAACAGTAAAAAAAAAAAAAAAAAAAAAACAGGGGAAGGAGGTGGTAGATAGAAGAACAGAGTAGATAGAGAAAGGGTTGAAAAAGTAAAGGAAAAAAATCAAATAAAAAAGGAAGAAAGAACAAAAAGGCAGACAGAAAATGTGTTAGTATCTATTCTCACAAAAAGCAAAAAGTGAGCCTGCAGCATGGGCTCGCGTGCGCAAAATTCTGCTGCGCTAAGCTGCCCACTTTTCCTACGCTGCGCAAATCCAACCAACACCAATACGCCGACTTACATTCTTCAGTTATGTGGTTTCGAATTAACTTTTAAATGAACTAAAATATTTCACTTAAGACTAAAAACAAAAACACATGGAGTGCAGAGAAGTCAGCTTTAGATCATTAACGTTACATAATCTCAGTAAATTTCACAACCTTAAATGCAAATGCGGCGTGCAGGCGGAGGTCCCTGTAATGCGAGCGCAAAAAGCCACGCAGGCAACCCACACTGTGGTCGCCGCTTGCGCCGTTTCCGCTAGCGCCCATATTCGCCTGCGCCAACGCCAGCTCAGGGTGCAGACAGCAGACCTGGAGCGATTTGACTCCCCACCAGACTGGCACACACAAAACTATGAAACCCTCTTCCCTTAGGGGCCTTCAAATGGACTGAGTACCCACGGCCAATTCCATTAATATCTTAAGGGGTTAATTGTTGGAGAGTTAGCACTACGTAATGGTCGTTGCCATTGGTGTCATGTTTAAGGCTGCACAGCCACTGGGTGCCATGCTAGCAGGGAGGGCATGCAGGTCTGCAACCCGCCAGCCAGAGGTCGAGGGGAGGGGGAGTGCGTTCAAGCGCGCGTCTTTTGGTCGCGGTTTTGACGCTGCGCAGCCCTTGCGCCGCTGCAGACTCACAGCGCATCATCTGCTCAGCAGAACGCTGCAACTCCAAATAAAGGAGAAAAAAATAAATCATAATCCAAATTAACAGGAAAAAAAACAATCAACAAGTCAGAGAGTTAGAGGGTTCTTACTGTGCTTTCGTTTGCTTACAACATCCAATCCATTTCTCTTTTTAAATACTTGGGCACTACACTTTTCTTTTGCTTTCATTAACTATAGTTTTTTTGTTCTTCAAAGGAAGCCACAAGACAGAAGAACTCAGGCATTGGAGTAAGGTGTTTTTCTTTCGGTTTTGTTACAAACCCGTTACCATATTTTTGGACTTTGTCTGGGGGAGCGGCCGCAGCTGGAAGAGGAGAGGACTGATGCTGCCCTAGTGTTCCTGTCCACCGGACCGCACCTACGCAGGAATAGTGTCACCCACCTGAAACCTTCTAAATAACAATATCACTTGTGGAAAAACCAAAAGAGACAAAATAAGAAAACAAGAGCGTTAGTAAAAGTTTGCAATCAAGACATTTCATATGGAGATCAAAACTTGTATTGACAAAGCAAAACAAGTAAAACAAAACCCCCCAAAAAAGGGGAAAATAAATTCAAAATGACCTAACATCAGTTTAAACCCATGCGATGAAAGGACTGTACATTTTCAGAATCAGGAGTATGTTCGCGAGGGGTTGAGAGTGAAGAAAGGCTTTGAGATGAGATTAACACATAAGTTCAAACTTTTCATTACCGTGTCACATTTTCAAATATAGATAAAGGAGGGAGGCCAACTGGCTTGATCTTACCTAAATGAACTGATCACATTTGCTCTGGGAATATTATTAATGATCATAACATACAAGGGGGAAGAAATGTAATCGATGATTCTTTTGGTCTTCATTTACATGGTTTAATACCTTGTTTGCTTTATCCTGTCCTGCCACCTGCACTCCTGGCCAATGGATAAGGAAAAAAGCCTGGGGTTTAAGGACTTCATAATCATCTAGAAGCCTCCA